>OW240922.1:7234035-7296157 GCA_933207985.1 Pelobates cultripes | reverse complement strand
GCTCTTTCGGTATACGATTGACTCCATGGGATGACTATCTGGGTTAAGTCCATTCGTGTAATAAAACTCCCGAACGGACCGGCGTTCGCATGCCCGTGGATAAGAAGAGCGGTCGGCAGTTTCAGCGGTGTTCGGTAGAAAAAGTGTCCGTTTTTAGTTCCATAAGTTCTTCATCAAACACCGCTGTTCATTTGCGTGTTTAAAATGGTCACCGCCTCGTGGTCGGCATACAAACGACGACCACCCTGCATACGGTTAGAATGAAGAGGTGTCTGCGGTTAACCACAATGTTCTAATTGAGGCCAATAGGTTAACCAGCAGCACACTTCTCTTCTGGGTGGCCGTCCGTTCGGTAGTTTTATTCGGTATATTTTGCAATAAACGAACAGGGGCATACTGGCAGGTAATTCCACGAATATAGACAAAACAGACGAACCAGAAAAATAGAATTTAGACGGATGGATCTGTCACATAGTATGTTTGACATATCTCCTCTGTATGTATCCCAAGAATGTTTTTGAAGAAAAAAAAACTATAATCCAGAAAATCTAGAACTTCATATTAAAGGTACACTATAGGCATCCAGATCACTTCAGCTAATTGTAGTGTGTCCCTATTGCACTTAGTGCTGTAATGTAAAGCATTGCAGTTCCAGAGAACAATGTTTACATTGCAGCTCCTGGTCTGCCCTCAGCTGCTGTCTACGAGACAGCCACTGGGGCACTTCCAGAATCGAAACGGACCTTTGGTTATTGAATAATGTTTTCCTATGGGGAAATCCTAATGCACATGGCCGGCTGATATCGGCTAACCCCTCTTTGAATTTCTTACCCCCTTTAGTGTTACATATCCCCTCTTGAATGTGTTATCCCTGTGTGTTATACCCTGTAGCGGATGGCACTGGGCTGTCCTGAGAAATTACAAGTATTTGAATGCATTCGTGTAAAGTAACTAAGTTCTATGTGTTAAATATATTGTATTCGTCTGAATGTTAGGTAGTTTCATTCCCTTAGTTTGTTCGAATGAAACTACCGAACAGTCAGACCTCCCCTGTGTGAAGTGTGCCTTCAATTACCCGTTGCAACATTGTTGCGAACGGGTAATTGACAAGCTGAGTAGCCGTCCTTTGTTCTCGGGGGTGGCCGCCATTCGAAAAACGAACACGTGGCGGCGGCCATTTTAAAACTCCCGAACAGCGGTGTTTTGCCGTCGAGTGTCTGGAACTCAAATCGGACACTCGACTAGGCGAACACCGCTGAAACCTCCACAAGCCCGGTCCGTTCGGTTCCAAACTACCGAACGGCCCCTCGTTCGGTAGATAGAAAGAACCGAACGAGGGGATTCAGGCGAACCCTCCCTAGTCTCTGTAGCTAGAGGCTTTCGTGCCATTTATTCCCTGACTCCAGGACCGACCGCAGGGCCCATTCGCATGGAACCTCATTCGGCTGTTCTATCCAGTGCGGTCGGTCATTTTATTCCCTCCATGAATTTCCCGAACCCCTGGTCTGATCTGGGTGATTTTTGGATATGTTGTTCACCCAGATCAGGGCTACCAGGGGATGTATAATTTAAAGTGGTACCCCTAAGTTTAGGGGTACATCCAGAAACGGGGGGAATTGGTGTGCTGGATAAGGGGATTATGATGCAGGCTGAGGGGAGGAGATGTGTGGGAGGTTACCAGAGCAGGATTGGCTACTGTACTAATGAATGAAAATCCCTCCCTTGCATGGGAGCAGGCTTTAAAAGGCCACTGTCTGAATAAATCTTAATCTTTAGTTCTGCTCCTGAAACTGTGTGTCGTCCAGTTCTTGGGATTGCTGTTGGGATACTGCTGTGTGATTTTGCCTGCTGGATACTTTACCCTATGGATTTATAATTGCTTGTTCCTGAACTTCCCTGGGATCCAAAGTGGAGATAGGCTGTGGAATACCAGCTCTCCGCTACATACCCCCTTTAGTGTATTATATCCCCCTTTAGTGTTTTACACCCCCGTGTCTCTTACTTGCCCACCAGCTCCTTTCAGTGTCATTGTGGGGGATAGGTGCAGAATTGTGTGGGATAGGGACTTTATTATTATTATAATATATATAGCGTCAGTATTATGGGGAATTGGGGTGTTAGTGGTAGGGTTAGGAACAGTATTGTATTGGAGGTATAGGAACAGTATTGTGGGATCTAGAGCTATGGTGGGGAATCGGAAGAGTATTGTGGGGGTTTGAGCTTTAGTAGGGGGGCAAGAGCAGTATTGTGGGGGACTGGGGCTATGTTGGGGGATAGGAACAGTATGGGGGGCAGGGCAGCATTGTGGAGGACTGGGGCTATGGTGGGAGGGATCAGAACAGTTTTGAGGGACAGGGCAGCATGTGGGGGTAAGGGAAGAGTATTGGGGTGAGGGGACAGTATTGTGCGGGACAGGGGCTATGGTGGGAGGGGGGATAGGGACAGTATTGTGGGCGACTGGGGCTATGTTGGGGGAATAGGAACAGTATGTGGGCAGGGGTAGTATTGTGGTGGGTAGAGTAGCATTTTGGAGGATTGGGGCTATTGTGGGGGGAAGGGAACAGGGTCAGTATTGTAAGGGGTAGGGGCAGTATTGTGGGGGACTGGGCTTTGGTGGGAGGGACGGACAGTATTGTGGAGGAGTGGACACACACGCTTTTATTTCAATCCACCCAGTCTCCCTACCTTCTGCAGAACTGGATTGGATCCACAGCCTGCACAGCTCCAATCCAGATCCGCATTTCCTGTATAGCTCCCTTGCGCGCCCTGTAAAGGGTCCCGGGAGCTGGAATATGACGTCACCTTTCGGCTCCCAGGACCTCTGCAGGGCGCGTGAGGGAACTATATATCTATACAGAAAATGCGGATCTGGATCGGACCTCCCTCGCGTGCTTTCTCCTCCTGCGCCGTGCAGCGGAGATACTGGCACTCAGGAGAGGAATGCTGTGCACCTCTCTCCTGCCAGACAACTGGATATTTGCGCCCCCGGGCACCCACCAATGCAGCCTTATGGTAGTGCAGGCCCTGTGAACAACAAACCAATGAATGTACCTACTATTATTTTAAACTATAACAGAAATTGTTAACTATTGACTTCCAATAAATGTATGTATACATATCTTATTATCATATTAGACCCTGTTTCTCTGTATACATTCCCAGTTTTGGAATTGTTTACCACATTTCTGTTTGTCAGGTTTTTATTTTATGCAAGGTCTGCGAATCGCTGCTGGTTCACTGCTGCCTTCCACTTTATCATTACATATAGTGAGCGCCTATTCCGTGTTTTTGTAGATAATTTCAATAATGCCTATCTACACAGGTCTAGATATTATTAACCTGATTGATTTATCTAGATATAGTACAAATACCAAACACCTTTAATAATGGGGTTAAGGGAGAATATTGTACTTAGGTTTAAGGAGGACTGGGCTGGAAGAGATCTTCTGGTGTCTTCTGCAGTTAGAAACAAAGATCTACTTCCACCAAGTTTTAGCTACGACTATCAGGGTTATTCAATAAAGTGAGAACTCAAAGTTCATTCAAAGTGAATTTAACATTTAAAGTGGAAATTTCAAGCTGGAGACATTCTCTCATTCAGCTTCCAGTTCCTCCATTTGGACCTTACATTTTAGATTCACGTTGAAATTTCAATTTAGTGATATACCTTGTATATATTATAGTCACCACTTAACCCACAATGAATTGACTTCCGTACCATTAAAACAGCTGTTAATTATAGATGGAAAAGCTATACGTTACCCTTACCAATCTGGAGATGATACAGCTCTGCAGTATTCCGGTAATTGGGTGCAATCTGGAGATGATACAGCTCTGTAGTATCCCGGTAATTGGTTGCAATCTGGAGATGATACAGCTCTGTAGCATCCCAGTAATTGGTTGCAATCTGGAGATGATACAGCTCTGTAGTATCCCGGTAAATGGTTGCAATCTGGAGATGATACAGCTCTGTAGTATCCCTGTAATTGGGTGCAATCTGGAGATGATGCAGCTCTGTAGTATCCCGGTAATTGGTTGCAATCTGGAGATGATGCAGCTCTGTAGTATCCCGGTAATTGGTTGCAATCTGGAGATGATGCAGCTCTGTAGTATCCCGGTAATTGGTTGCCATCTGGAGATGATGCAGCTCTGTAGTATCCCGGTAATTGGTTGCCATCTGGAGATGATGCAGCTCTGTAGTATACCTGTAATTGGTTGCAATCTGGAGATGATACAGCTCTGTAGTATCCCGGTAATTGGTTGCAATCTGGAGATGATACAGCTCTGTAGTATCCCGGTAATTGGTTGCAATCTGGAGATGATACAGCTCTGTAGTATCCCGGTAATTGGATGCAATATAGAGATGATACAGCTCTGTAGTATCCCGGTAATTGGTTGCAATCTGGAGATGATACAGCTCTGTAGTATCCCGGTAATTGGATGCAATATAGAGATGATACAGCTCTGTAGTATCCCGTAATTGGTTGCAATCTGGAGATGATATAGCTCTGTAGTATCCCGGTAATTGGTTGCAATGTGGATGGATGGCGAGTTTTTATCAGTGAATGTCCTGTCTTGCACCCAGAAGAGGTTACTTAGTATTTAGTTACATTTTCTTCATCCATTGTTTCATTCCGAGCAAGCATGAACAATGGCTTGTGGTCTTTTGGCTGAAGTTTGTAGTCAGAGTTTCTGTTTAATGAAACTTTTTTTTTTTTTTTTGTCTTTATTGTCCAAATTTTTCATACAAACAGAACTGTACATTGAGTTAACATAGAGTACATAACATAATGAGCAGAACATGGTGTCATGTTGTGGAGCCAAGATAGTGTGAGGAATGTCGTCGGAAGAATTCTTCCGGGTCGCAAGGTACGATGTCCACATTCAATTATGCACTTATGGGTTAGTTCTGAGCAGTAAACAGTATACATCAGTAAATTTTCAAACATTCAACATTGTGCATTAACTTCACTCTGGCTGGTCCTGTCTAACTTATTTGTGTCAGGTAGGTTATAGAGATCTTAGAGGCGTTAAAGAAAGAGATAAATAAATTGAGTTAATTTTGGTTTTGGCGGGGTCGTACAGGTTGTGGTGGGGTTGGTAAGTGTAAGTTCCAGTCTGGGTGCTGTGGGTTCACAGACCAGGTGTTGCTGGTTGATTTGCCGTAGTAGATGTGGTTCAACCTCTCAATTTATACTTTTGAGAAACCACTAAGTCCCACTAAATTGTGTCCAGCCAGAGTTGTCAAACTATGAAAGGAGTGGGGGGGGGGGGGGGTCCTCCAGATCTGCAGAGTGGACAGACATTCTATCATATAGTCGCTTAGGGGATGAGGTAGTGAGCGTGAGCAGCGCGGTCCTTAAATACTTTACGTGGAAGGAGTGCAATTGGGAGGGGGGGGGGTGTATAGACCTTTTAAGTAAGTTGGTTGGGAGTTGGTGTTCTGGAGGCCTCATCAGTTTTTAGGAAGTGTAGCCACGGGCTCCAGGTGCGTTCATAGGTGTTGTAGGAGTGTGACCTCGAGTAGTGTATTTCTTCTAAAAGGCGTATGGAGTCAACCTTATTGATCCATGTCCGGATGGTGGGCGCTTCTGTTTTTTTCCAGTGGCTAGGGATGAGGGCGTTTGCCGCTGTGAGAAGGTGGTTGGTTAGGGGTTTTGTGTTCTTGGGAAGTGATGGAGGGAGGAGAAGGAAGAGTACAATTTCTGGGGATTGGGGCAGTTGTACGTTGGTGATGGTGTGAATCATCTTAATGATTTTGGTGTTTAATGAAACTTGTGACCTTACTTGTGGTCCAATGAATATCAGGCTTCTTGCCAATCAAGTAGTCTGGACCACCAAGGCCGGACCACGCAGGGAGCACTGGTTTTTCTTCTCTGTGTAGAGTCCTAATTCTCTGCCCATAGGGTTAGCGTGTCTAATTATCTGCTTGTAGTTGGAGACAGTTTCCCCAAAAGTGGGAAAGCCAAGATGGTGGGACAAGACCTGAAATTTGTGGCATTCCTGTCATGACCCAGGACATACTTGAAAACTAGAGAAATCTCAATGTATCTTTCCTGGTAAAATATTTTATAAATAAATTATTGGGATGGTTGGGGGAATGCGACTGCCAATTTGGAGTCAAAAGGAATTACTACGTAAATATATGTAACTCTCAGTTTTGTGATATAACACCTAACCTAGACTATAGTCACTGTGACCAATGAGAGCCACTCCGAAGATATCTGAGTTTCATATGGTAGGGATCTCTGCTTATAGTTATTCCATGTTTATGATGTCGTTGTAACATCTACATGACATGTGTCTGCCATGTTTACCTGAAGAATATTCTTCTCCGTAAGAAAACGCTCATTTCAGAAACTGTTTTTTTTTAGGGGTTCTGTAAATGCCCGCATGAAATAATATTTTCAGATGTAATTTGTTGTTTGATAAATGTTATACTTTGTATGGAAATCTAATGTATATGAAACATATTTTTTAGCAGAATTTATTGGAAGAGAAAGATGAATCCTTGTAAATAGCGAGATCTCTTTAATTTACAGTCTGTTATCTGCTGGAGTCCTTGGGCTCTGGGAGCTGGAATTTGCGATGCAGTTAACCTTGAACAACAGAACGTATTATTGAAAAACAGAATGGGGGAGACTCAGTGTACAGAAGATAAGGAGACAGAGAAATATATTCTGAGATCCACGGGTGGCAATGGAAAGACAGAACAGAATACAGATGGGAAGAGAGAAAAGAGAGGGGAAGGGTAGGAATGGGAAATAAAGAGAGGAAAAAAGAGATGGTGACATATTGAGGGAGAAAGAGAGAGAATGTGAGAGACAAAATATAAAGATTATACCAAATTTTGTAGTACTGCTTAGGACATCCTGCTGCCCTGACCTGGCCTTTTCTGGCTTGGGGGTGTTGGAGATGATCAAGGGGGTTGTGGGTGATATATTGTCATGTTGTGTGTTGGTTGGTATCTGTGGATGTCGCACATTGCTAGTGTAACCTGTCCCCATAAATACACACCACCGGACAGGAGTTAGGAAATGGAGCTTTTAATTCAGAGAAGTTACCACGTACATTAATTAGAACTGGCCCCTTAGAGGTGACCTTGTCACATATAAAAAGGGACACTATAGTCACCGGAGCAACTACAGCTTATTGAATTTGTTCTGGTGAGTAGAATCATTACCTTCAGGCTTTTTGCTGTAAACACGGTCTTTTCAGAGAAAATGCAGTGTTTACATTACAACCTAGTGATAACTTCACTGGCCACTCCTCAGATGGCTGTTAGAGATCCTTCCTGGGTCATGGCTGCCTAAAATGCATCCAAACATTCAGTATCTCCTCCCTCTGAATTGATTCAATTCATCTCTATGAGGAGATGCAGATTGGCCAGGGCTGTGTTTGAATCATGCTGGCTCTGCCCCTGATCTGCCTCTTTGTCAGTCTCAGCCAATCCTATGGGGAAGCATTGTGATTGGCTCTGAGAATCACTTTTGATCATGTCAGTCAAGCAGACAGATCAGGGGCAGAGGCAGCAAGATTTTACTATATAAAGGGGAGCTGCAGGGGGGGGAGGAGGGGTGGCTAGATGATGATTTTAACACGATAGGGTCAGGGATACATATTTGTGTTCCTGACCCTATAGTGTTCCTTTAATTATTTAGTATATATGCGCAAAGCTGAGATATGTAACATGCACTTCAACTAAGCTTAGTCAGCAATAATAATTATGAAATAGAAAAAAAAATAGAAAAACTAGAAAGTATTGGTTAAATGAACAAATGTTCTTTAAAAACCCCACAATAAAACCCAATAAAATTGTAGAAAAAGATTTGAAATTTATTCTATAACCCAAGAACTCTGAAGAACTTGCAATGGCATTTAGATTTTAATACAAACTGCCGATTGTTTGTAGTGAATAACAGAAAAGTTGGGTTAGTAATTGTGTGTTTGTGAATTCCAGTGTGTGTGTGTGTGTGTGTGTGTGTATGTGTGGCAGTGAGTATCCTCCTCACAGTTCCAATCTCTCAATGAGTGTGTGGATCGAAAATGGGCGAGCTCTGTATAACATGTAAAACCCAAAGGGGGGGGGAGGGACAAGAAGGGGAGCACTAATGACTTGTCCCTAAATGCCGCATCCCCTTGCTATGAGCAACAACAGGCAACATGGCAATCTTTCTGACCATGGCGGCCAGCAGCAGGTTTCCTGAGCTCCACTGTGATCGCATGTGCAAGTTCAGACTCCTCCAGCAGTGGGTAGGTGGGCACAGAGGCGGCTCTAGACTTTATGAGGCCTTAGGCGAAACTCAAACATGAGGCCCCACTAACAAAAAAGTGAAAGAAATAGAGTTGCACTACATGCACACTGTCACATATACACATTGACGCACTCTACCTGTGTATGTGCCTGAGAGTGTGTCTGACAGAGAGTATCCTTGTGTGTGTGTGTGTGTGTGAATGTATGTCTCTGTGAGCATGTTTGTGTTTTTGTCTGGGACCCTATGTGTATTGGGTAGCTGCTTGAAGAGTGTTGTGTGTATGGGGGTCTGCCTGTGGCCTTTGTGCATTGTGTTTATGGCAAAGCTATGTTTCCTGACTGTGTGTGTATGATGAATGTCTTCAGCTGGTGACTGTGACAAGGTGAGTAAAGGGGTACCAGTGGCAGGTAGAGCGTGACCGGGCGAATGGGGTAAATGGAAGGGGAGGTTGTGAGAGAGAATGAGGGACAGGGAGTATGACATGGTTTGATGAGGGAGTGTGACAGGGCAAGTGGATTGTGTCAGGGCAATTGTGGCATGTTAGGAGGGACGAGTGTGACAGGATTAAGTGGGGTTAATGTGACAGGGTGAGTGTGGCAGAGTGAGGGCAGGTGAGTTTGGAGGGGGTGAGATTAACAGGATTAGGAGTGGTTAATGTGAGTGTGGATGCATGAAGAGGCTGACAGTGTAGGGAGGGGTGACCGTGTGAGGGGATACTAACAGTGTGTCTGGGGAGGCTGTGTTTGTGAGGGGGGTGATACTGTGTGTGTGAGAGGGCGATAGTGTGAGAGAGAGGGGGTTATGGTGAGAGGGAGAGGGGTTGATGGTGAGAGGAGTGGGGGAGGGAGAGGGAGAGGGGGGTGATGGTGAGAGGGGAGGGGGGGTGATGGTGAGAGGGGGGATGATGGTGAGAGGGAAAGGGTGGTATGGTAAGAGGTAGGGGTGATGGTGAGAGGGAGGGGGTTGATGGTTAGAGGGAGGGGGTGATAGTGAGAGGGAGGGGGTGATGGTGAGATGGAGGAGGGGTGATAGTCAGGGAGGGGGGTGATGGTGTGAGGGAGTGGGGTTTGATGGGGAGAAGGGGAGACAACATACCTTGATTTTTTCCCTGGTGGTCCAGTGTGAGTTGCCTGGTGGTCCGGTGGGCTCCCTGATGGTCCGGTGGCCATTACATCCGGTCTGCAGCTCCACAGACCATGAATCTCGTGGCAACGCTCTGATTAGCCAGTTCTCGCTAGACACATGGTCTGCTGCTCTGCTCACTGCGGAGCTGGAGACCGGTGTCTGATGACTGCCTGGGCAGACAGGAGGGGCCTCGCACCTGGCGGCATACTGAGCAAGCCGTCGGCCCCCTCCTAATGTCAGGTCCTTAGTCACTGACCAAGGACCCGACACAGTCTGTCCTCCAGCGTGAGGCCGTAGGCGGCCGCCTAAACCACCTAATTAGAGAGCCACCCCAGGGTGAGCATATAGTAGTTGGGCGAGAGCTACGTTTAAAGAACCCAGCCAGCCCTCCAGTAGGCGGCCATATGGCTGGAGGCAGGACCAGTGCAAGGATTTTTGGGTACACAGGTGAAGATGATTTTGTCCTCCCCCCAAAAGCAACTACACCGGTGTGCCTCTTAACCCGCCTTTTGTCTTACACTTCCCTTGTGTATTTCTTACAACCCCCCTTTGTGTGTCTTATTCCCCCAACCCCTTTTGGTGTCTCCTTCTCTCCCAGCCCGTTTGTGTCTTTTACTCTTACCAGCTACTTTGAGTGTTTCTCTTTTACTACCACTCCGTCTATCTCCCTCCAGCCCCTCTGTGTCTTGTTCACCCCCAGCCCCTTTGTATTTCCAGCCCCAGGCCCTTTTGTGTGTCTCTTTTTCCTCTTTCCCAGCCTCCCTGTGAATTTTTTCGCCCCCAGGCTCATCTGTGTGTCTTTCTCCCCATCATGTACCTCTGTGTGTCTTTCTCCCCACTCAGGCCCCCCCACCCCGTGTGCCACTCTCCCCTCCCTGTCCCTTAATGGTCCTCTCCCCTCCCCTTCCTGTCCATTAGTGGTCCTCTTCCCTGTCCCTTAGTATTCCTCTCCCCTCCATGTCCCTTAGTGGTCCTCTCCCCTCCCTCCCTTGTCCCATAGTGTTCTTATCCCCCCTCCCCTTTCCCATAGTGTTCTTTGCCCCCCCTTCCTATAGTGCTCCTTGCCCCCTTTGGTCCCCGGTGTGTCGCCTACCTCTCTTTGTAGCATGGCCAGGCAGAGCAGACCATGCTACAAAGTACAGGTGCTTCAGTTTCCTGTATCTGGCCAAACTGACGGGAAGTGCTCTCTCAGTGATCTCAGTGAACACTTCTTGTTAGTAGGGCTGGTTACAGGAAACAGAGGTTCCTGTACCGCGGTGCACACTGCTCCGATCAGCCATGCTACAAAAAATTATTTTTTAGCTTGTCCTGTATTTTTCCTTTGAGATTGATAATACACTGCAATGTGTGGAGAAAGGCAGGGATAGGAAGCTACATCTTATCCCTGCTTCTCTCTCCTGACTGAATACGCAGGGGAGCTGCACATGCAGCCAGCAACACCCAGACTACAGAGACAGCCTACAGATCAGGTAAGTGAGGGATGGGGTGAGTGAGGGATAGGGGGGCAGCCTACAGATCAGGGAAATGAGGGATGGGGGGCAGCCTACAGATCAGGTAAGTGAGGGATGGGGGCAGCCTACAGATCAGGGAAATGAGGGATGGGGGAAGCCTACAGATCAGGTAAGTGGGAGGGAGCCTTCAGATCAGGGAAGTGAGGGATGGGGGGGCAGCCTTCAGATCAGGGAAGTGAGGGATGGGGAGACAGCCTACAGATCAGGTAAGTGAGGGATGGGGGGGCAGCCTACAGATCAGGGAAGTGAGGGATGGGGAGACAGCCTACAGATCAGGGAAGTGATGGATGGGGAGACAGCCTACAGATCAGGGAAGATCCACCCTTATTTCTTTGATTTTAAAATGACATGGATTTATCATGGACTCAATGCACTACAAACTGGCTGTGAAATCGGAACTACAATGCCTTGTGGGAACTTTTAAAACCGCCATTTTTGTAGTTTTGAGCCAATATGTGTGGTTTTTTATATACACAAACAGGATATTCTTGATTCTGCCCACAACCTCGATTGACACTGAAGCCCTCCTATACTACTTGGGCACATCATTGTCACTGACGGACGGCCATCTTGGAAGGGGCATTTGTGATTGCAACACAGCCAAAACCGGATGTGTCACCATCTTGTGTGTGGCGGCGCACTTCTGGTCCAGACGGCAGAAAATCAAGATCTTTTATGATGTCTGTTTAATGTACTTTTTTTTGTCTCTTTATTGTATTAATGGTGTAGCTTATCCAGGTAGAATATTTATGGCCTTTTCTATTACCAGATGTTTTGTATTCGTTTGAAGGAAGTTTGGCCATCTTGGATGAGGCATTTTACACTGTGGTATGACCGAAACAGGATGCGTCGCCATCTTGAGTGTGGCGATGTATTTCTGGTCTGGCCCATAATACGTTAAATTAGTAAATAACACACCTGTATGTATTTATATTGTGTTTGTAAGGTATATAAACAGCCAGGAGGTCATTGTTACCTTAGACGGCACCTGAGGAAGACCTGTGTGAAGGTCGAAACGCGTTGTGCTGCTGTTTCAGCTTACTTTTATCTGTACATGGTTAAAGTGATTTTAACATTGATCATCTGATTCCTGTCGCTTCTGGATACCTCTTTGTTCCAGCAAAGATCTTACCACAATCCCAATGGTGTATTATTGCTGTGGAGCTCTGTTATACACACAGACACATTACTGGGAGTATTATTGCTGTGGAGCTCTGTTATACACGCAGACACATTACTGGGAGTATTATTGCTGTGGAGCTCTGTTATACACGCAGACACATTACTGGGAGTATTATTGCTGTGGAGCTCTGTTATACACTCAGACACATTACTGGGAGTATTATTGCTGTGGAGCTCTGTTATACACTCAGACACATTACTGGGAGTATTATTGGTGTGGAGCTCTGTTATACACTCAGACACATTACTGGGAGTATTATTGCTGTGGAGCTCTGTTATACACTCAGACACATTACTGGGAGTATTATTGCTGTGGAGCTCTGTTATACATCAGACACATTACTGGGAGTATTATTGCTGTGGAGCTCTGTTATACACTCAGACACATTACTGGGAGTATTATTGCTGTGGAGCTCTGTTATACAGACACATTACTGGGAGTATTATTGCTGTGGAGTTCTGTTATACACGCAGACACATTACTGGGAGTATTATTGCTGTGGAGCTCTGTTATACACTCAGACACATTACTGGGAGTATTATTGCTACGGAGCTCTGTAATACACACAGACACATTACTGGGAGTATTATTGCTGTGGAGCTCTGTTATACACTCAGACACATTACTGGGAGTATTATTGCTGTGGAGCTCTGTTATACACTCAGACACATTACTGGGAGTATTATTGCTGTGGAGCTCTGTTATACACTCAGACACATTACTGGGAGTATTATTGCTGTGGAGCTCTGTTATACACTCAGACACATTACTGGGAGTATTATTCGCTGTGGAGCTCTGTTATACACACAGACACATTACTGGGAGTATTATTGCTGTGGAGCTCTGTTATACACTCAGACACATTACTGGGAGTATTATTGCTGTGGAGCTCTGTTATACAATCAGACACATTACTGGGAGTATTATTGCTGTGGAGCTCTGTTATACACTCAGACACATTACTGGGAGTATTATTGCTGTGGAGCTCTGTTATACACTCAGACACATTACTGGGAGTATTATTGCTGTGGAGCTCTGTTATACACTCAGACACATTACTGGGAGTATTATTACTGTGGAGCTCTGTTATACACTCAGACACATTACTGGGAGTATTATTGCTGTGGAGCTCTGTTATACACTCAGACACATTACTGGGAGTATTATTGCTGTGGAGCTCTGTTATACACTCACACAAACCAGCAATATGGAACTCCATGAAAAGAAGGACATTAGGATAGAAAAGAGGGAATTGGTCCCAAAATAGGGACTATCCCACCTAAATAGGGACACTTGGGACGAGAGGTATGGATACATCCTGAATTCAGGTGGGGCAGGGTGCAAAAAGGGGCTTTCCAATGAAGTAAATAAAGTCACCATGGAAGTGTCATTAATGTGTGGTGGGCTATTGACAAGTTGGTATCCATATTGCTATCCTGCCAACCAGAGCCTGGCATCTGTATAGTGCTGTAGATACACTCCACCATACTGTAGGTGCTCTCATGTGTCCACACGCATGCTGAATGATGCACTTTAATGTGACAAGTAAGACACCAGCAGAATAACTCAGATTGGTGCCGCGTTCCAAATCAGGACTGCCCAACTAAAATCAGGACACTTGGTAGGTATGTAATCACAACACTTTTAAATTGATATGATTTGTGTACTCTACATATGGGTTTCTAATCAAAAAGTATTGATAAAGGTTTAAACGCTTGCGATTTGTGTGGGGAAGAAAAACAAATGATTAACTTTACATCAAAGATCGATAGATTTATTGTTTTATTGCTCTGTAAGTACATGAGAGTGTTTTACTGAGGGAGCATGATCGCAGTGAGATAAGACAGAAATTACATGTATGTACGTAGTGGGGAATGCGATGCAGCCCAGAACAAAAACTAACCCCATTCAACCCCCCAATAATGACAGACCACTTAGTATGGATGAAACAGGCCACAGCATTTATTATCACAAACTAAATTATTGCATAACACATCCATAACTTTATTTATTAAATCTCTTCTTTTTCTGTAACCAAAACGTTAGACATAAATAATCATAAATTAACATATATACATATATAACTCCACACATAGTGTTATACAGTGACCCAACCGTCCTTGCCAATAAACATACAGTGGTTCCTAATCACCACTTCCTCTCACCTCCCCCCTCGTTATAAAAATCATACCTTTCCAATGCCCGTGCGCACGCCTATGGACCCCTTATGTAGAGTAAAACTCACAGGATTTAGAGCTGTCCCAGGCTCTATATAATGTGCAGGAGGGTGCCTAAAAAGGCTAAAACAATATCCTTGAGGAGAGCAGCACAGGATACAAAGTGCAGAATCCAAAATTTATTGAACAAAGAAACAATTAAAACAGGGAGAATAAGCAGAGTATAAATAGTAAAATATACCAGGCACAAAGCGCAAATAAAACACCGCAGAGGAAATAAGAAAAGTCCCAGATACAATACTTTAGTCTAGCAGCAACCACATTTCAACTCCAGCTGGAGTCTTCCTCAGTGCACCATTAACATAGTCCTCGTCCGACCTCCAGCAAGCGCACCCATCCCCTCGAGATAACTACGCCACATCCGGCCAAACCCTAAGGTGAACCGGAATCCCCCAAGACAAACCTAGAAACCTATCTCATCCGATTCCCAACGGCAGCGCACCAGGGCACTCACATTGCGGAGCGCACTGCCAACAGGAATGGGCGATAGCCTCAGCCCGGCCCCTGAGAACCTCTGGGAAGAAACAGAATGCGTAACATGTCCAGATGTAAGAGCACCCAAATCCCAAACAGCCACTGAAGCAAGGTCATTCCACCCAGACAGATGCCAAAACCCCCGGCACCCCTGGGAGGCGGGACAGCTGACCCTGGACGAGGAGGAGCCACACCCCCTCATGTATCTGGCGCCAGACCACCGAACCGCTGCTCCCGAAGCCGTAAGATCCAACCACTCGCCCCCCGCCTCCTGTCCCAATGACACCTGAGCATCCCACCCTCCTTATTCCGGGGGGAGGAAACAGTAACCACGGAGAGAAATCCATTTGGAGACCGGCAGGGTGAACCCAAGGAACCTACCACCCAAACCCCCACCATTCAAGCCCTTTGAACCAGTGGCACAAGCACGCCCAGCGTGGCGGCGTCTGTAGCCGCCCCTAACCGGACTGAATGCCCCCTGAACTCTCCACCATCCTTACCCAGGAATTCTAGCCCCAACTGGAGCACCCCAACGACATGGACGCAGGCGAGAAAACCCGGCTTCGAGAACCAAACAAGGGGAGAGGAGGCCGAATAACCCAGGGGCGTAATAGCCTTCACCGAATGAAAACAGGACACATGTCGGAACCCGGCGTTCCCCCTAATTGGAATGGTATATTTCCAACTATCCTGGGAACCTAGGACATCCTGTTAGGAGCCTAACCATTACCCTGTGCATTCCATCTAATACAACAGCCGTCGAGCGGCAAAAGCCTGAAGGAAGTCCATTCCGATGCTTACTCGATCCACCAAAACCCCTTCCTACCTGCAGATGACCGTAACATGAACGAGAAGCCGCCAAGGAAATGCTTCTCATCCGGCCCGAACGGTCACACTTTACTGTAGCGGGCCCCACGCCGCCTCAGAGATTGATCCATGGACCCGCTTCATCAGTCCGCTAGACCGAACTACCATGTCTCCACTGCCTTATAATTTGGCCCCGCGGAGCCCCCCGCCTGAAGTACGTCCTACCGTTAACAAGATAGAACCCACGGGAAAAACCCCGCCTGACCAGACACTTCCAGACTCAAGCAGCGCCGAGCCAGGTGCCGCAACCAGGGTATCACCAGGGTAGAGGGTACTGCCACATGATGTAGACAGCCTGCACCACCCCACGATTGTCTCAATGGAAGGACTACCCACCTGTCTGGGAGTTGGGTACCCCACGCCTACCATGTCACCAGAATGGGGAAGCTCCAAAACAGCCAGAGTCTGCAAGAGTCCCGATGCTTGCCAGCTTACTGAGCAAGAGTCAGCACACCATGGAAAAAAACCAAATAGGCCCCAAAAAACCCCAAAGCCGCTGCAGCGGCAACAGGTGGAAGTCAGTAGAAGAGACTTAGGGGGCCTGATTGCACAAGCCACCGTTAATGGAGGCCCAAAAGGAAAACCCCATACCGCCCCAAGGGCAACACCGACAGGCAACTGCCAAAACACTACCCCAAGAAAATACCACAGCAGCAGAGCGCAACGTGTGACACTGTCGGCCCCACACATAAGCAACATTAAGAGCCACCTGTGCGGAGGCACATTGCCACGTAACACTGACTGTCAGAAATACGGCCCGGAAAACAATAACCTGCCGGGCGCATCGGCAGCAGCCGGAAATCCGATTCCACTGCTGCCTTTTTCAGCAAGGCCTCAGAGCCCTGCAGCCCTAACCACGTGGACCGTTGTGTCATGCCCTCCCGTCCCCTATCCCGACAGATTGCCTGCATGAAAAAAAACGCAGGGGACGGGATGGGCCCCCCTGCGACCAGAACCCTCGTGCTGGAACGGCACGAGGACCCCAGTTTCCGTCTGCAAATTCCCACCAACCCAGCTCACCCTAGGAACGACACGCGTCCCAGAGAGTGTCCTGACAGCAGAACAACGTGGAGCATACCCGGGGAGCCCTCTCCTCGACAATGCTATACATAACATACAATGCCCTGACACACTCCTCGCGCGCTATGGGGTGCAACCGATTACGGTATTTTTTCCCCCACACCCCACCAGGAGTCCCTCCCAAGCACGGGGCCCCCCACGGCATGAGGGAACATATCACTAAGAAAAAAAAACCCTCACCACTGCTCCCTAGTATTACGCGACACGCGCAAGTCAAGCAGGCCATACTAGCGCCCCGCAGCAGCGTCCAGAGCCATCCTAACCGCCCGCCTCTTGGGAGGCAACGCCAGCGCCATTAGCTGCGCAGGACGCTGCAGGAAACTGTACTATAACATATGATAAATACTGATAAAAGGGGGGTGTTAAATAACCGGAGTGGACTCCCGGGTAAGCGGTGTCCAGGTACCGTTTTCCTCTCTCTTTTTATTTTTTTATTATTTTTTTTTGTGAATCTTTTTTCTCATTCTATTCAGGTATTCAGTCAGGATTTCTTTTTTTTTTTTGGATCCTTTATCTCACATTCATGTATTCATTCAGTTTTATTTATTTATTTATTTGAAATTTCCCAACGCCGGAGGCCGCAGCCCATGATCCGGCTGCAGGAGGGGGAGGCCGCAAGCCTCAGACACGCAGCCGGGTGAAGCCTCGGGCCCGGGCTCCACCTCCTAAACCGGGCCTGAGGAGCAGCATCAGGAGAGGGTAGCGGAGCTGGCAGGCAGGAATGCCAGCCGGCACCATCGCGGCCCCCAGGAGCAGGGGCCACCGGGAAGGCCCTAGATGGATTAAGCCAGGCTGCGGGGGGAACCCACACCGGCAGCCACCCAGGGGTGGGGGGGGCAGGGTCCACAGGGAGGGCTTCAGAGAGACCCAGGCTGCGGAGGGGGGAGCACCCAATCTAGCAGCCATCCCCAGGGGAGAGGATCCAGGAGAGGAGAGCACCTGAATCAGGAGTTGCCGGCCACCATCCACGCTGCAGCAGCCCTGAGGGAAGCCAGAAAGCCTCAACCTCCATCCCTCAAGCTGTGTCAATCTGCAGGCCCAGGCAAACAGGAGCTGGAGGAAAAGAAGCTGTTTGCTGGCCCGAATCCCAAGTGGCACTGAGGTAAGACCTCCCCCACACTAACTCACATTAAACCTAACCCCACCCACACACTCTTACCCATCCAATCCCCTGCATCTATCCCCACACTCCTACATGTGCCCTTGTCCGCTTAGCTTCGCTATCTCCCCAGGGTCTGAGTGAGGATGGACAGGCCCTCTGAGTGACTGGCGGCATTCCATTCACATGAAGTGACATACCACGTACACTCAGGGCAATGATTAGACTGCCCATGCCAGGCAGCAATTATAATCAAAGCACTGACTATAAACCAACAACCGGGATGTAAAAACAACGTCCACATCGATATACTGGTATAACAAAATCATTATTTTACAAATAAAAATAAACAAATACAAAAGGGGAAAAGATTAAATAAATTCTAAGACACTAGGATAGAAAAGAGGGAATTATTTCAGGGGCTTTGGGCCCAAAATAGTGACTGTTCCTCCTAAAAAGGGACACTTGGCATGCATGCTGTTAGATACTATAAAGACAATGTTGGAGCCACTTCTGTTCTAGAAGAGCTGATTTCACAGACTGCCTGAGATCAGTGGCGTACACACGATCCATGGCCACCCACCCCAGTGGTTAAACCGCGCGTGCCGGACCGCAACACACGGTCGCAGGGGTCCACAGGGCAGCCGGGCCCCCTGGAGTGACGGGCCCAGTCGCAGCTGCGATCCCTGTATGTACGCCGCTGCTTGAGATACACTGTCAGTCCTTAAAGGATGGCTGTCATAAAAGACAAACCACTTTACAGATGTGGTAGCATGCATTAATATATTACTTTGTAGCGTTGTAATGGCCATAGACTTTAATATAAAAGATATTGTAGATGTTATTCTCCCCCGGTCTCTCTAATATCAATGAGGGTGAGTGTCCCTCCTCTAAGCATTGCCCGGCTGAGCTCAGGAAAGCTAATGACAGCTGCTAAGCAGGAATTTCTGGCTCTTCCGAAGGTTGAGAGGAGGTGGGGAGCAGCCAGCAATACCCAGGTAAAAAGTCAAACGGTTACTAAATGGGGTGCACAAGGACACTCCTGCTACCAAAAGCACTACAGCCTGCTCTGCTGGCTATGGTGCTAGTAAGGTCCTGGTATTGTCCCCAAATCAGCGGAGTACAAGTCAGTAAACCGTGCAAGCTGGGACAGACTCTTCAGATTATACCCAGTGGAGTTTATTAGGTGCACAAAGCAATGTTTCGACTGATGCAGCAGCTTTTACCAAGTCTAACCTACCTAACCAGTGCCACTGTTTATCCATTTATACCCAAATAAATGACACGTAATGTGATTAGGTTGGACTAAGGGTTTCCACGTTTCCCAGATGGTATTTTTATGATTCCTCACAATGGAAACTATGGCATCAGTTTGTTAAATACACATAAACTTTCAAAGAATCTCTTTCACACTATATTTGTGTTGCTGGGGTTGAGGTAATTCACAGGCTTTCCACAGCAGCATGACCTCGATGATATCTTTCAGCAGTCAGAAAGCTAAAGTCCACTCACCACACCCAGTGGAAAGAGATTAACACTAATAATTATTCGTGAATAGAACTCAGCTCTCCAGTCCTCCTTGCTGCTTCCCGTGATGGCGTTTGCTGATCTGAGAGACGAGCTGACCTGCTCCATCTGTCTGAGTATTTATACAGATCCTGTAACCCTGACATGTGGACACAGCTACTGCCGGGTCTGTATCGGGGATGTGCTGGACACACAGGACCGATCTGGAGTTTATACCTGTCCTGAGTGCAGAGTTGAGTTTCAGGAACGTCCGGCACTGGAGAAAAACAGGAAACTGTGTAACATAGCGGAGAGTTTCCTATCGGTTCACCCAGAGCAGATGCAGGTGAAGGTTTTCTGTACCTACTGTGACTTCCCTTTTCCTGCAGCTAAAACGTGTCTGCATTGTGAAGTCTCTTTGTGTAACAAGCATTTAATAAAACACAACAAATCACAAGAACATGTATTAACTGAACCCACCACTTGCTTGGGGAGTCAAAAATGCCTGGATAATGAGAAGGACTTAGACTGCTGCTCTGGAGATGCTGCCAGTATTGATGCATCCTGTAGAAAAGGTGGGCACCAAATGGAGGCAATGCATGAGATCTGTGAGAAGAATAAGAATAAGCTGAAAATTATTCTAGAAAAACTGACTTTAAAGAGAGAAGAAACTGAGATACAAGTCCAGAAATTACAGGAGTTTAAAAGGGAAGTGCAAGAGAAAGCGGCTGGTGAAACAGGGAAAGTCATTGCCATTATAAAGGATATCACAGAGCAACTGGAAGCCCTGGAGAAGCGAGTCCTGAGTGAGATCTCCAGGCAAGAAGAGCAGGTCTCACTCCGAGTCTCAGATCTAACCCGGAAGCTGGAATTTAAGAAGGAGGAGCTGTCCAGGAAGATGGGTCACATTGAGGACCTGGGTAACATGACGGACCCATTAACTGTCTCACAGGAAAATGAATTAGACAGTGCTGACTATTGTGACACTGAGGGGGAAGGTGACAGGGACAGAGAGATAGATTATCAAAATAGCCATACTGAAGGGGATCTAGATGTAAGCCTGATCTCATTGTCCTTGCACACAGGCTTAGTTGATATTGTGACTGGTGTAAAGAGAAAGTTCCACTCAACCGAATCTTCGGACATTTTACTGGGTGTAAAAATTACTGCAGACATAGTCATGGATATAAATACAGCGAGTAACCACATAGCTTTATCGAGTGACCTGAAAACTGCCTTGTGGTCTGAAATAGCAAAGAGTCGCCCAGAAACACCAGAGAGATTTCAGGATTATCCTCAAGTCTTAAGCACCAGGAGTTTTGACTCAGGACAACATTACTGGGAATTGGAGACCAGTGAATCAGATGGTTGGAGGATCGGTATGGCCTATCCCAGTGTGGACAGAAAAGGCTTTAAGTCACTTCTTGGATATAATAAGAAGTCCTGGTGTTTGTGGAGATGGTATAATCAGTACTCCGTGAGGCATAACAGTAAAGGGATCCATTTACCTCATAGCCCATCCTGTCAGAAACTAGGAATATCCTTGGACTACGAGGCCGGGCGGCTGTCCTTCTATGAGCTGTGTGACCCAATCAGACACTTACACACCATAACTTACACCTTCACTGAGCCGCTTCATGTTGCATTGTGGATAGTAAATGATGCATGGGTGAAAGTTGTTCCCAGGATTGATGAGTTTTGTATAACTGCCAAGTGATTGATTATGAAAGTAGACCATGGTTGGTTTAATGGTTAAGGGAACGTAAGCAGAAAAACATGAAGCCAGGTGTGAATAACTAGAGAACTTAATTATTAGAAGAATAATCTGTTTTAATGTAATGGTGTATATGTGTATGTTGTGTGTATATGTGTACTTTGGCAGTGTTTCCATACAGTTTCAGTGCGTGTGCTTTTTAAATAGGAACTGCATGTGCATTTAGTTTAAAGGGACACTGTAGGCACCCAGACCACTTCAGCTCATTGAAGTGGTCTCGTTGCTGTCTCCCTTTTGCACTTAGTGCTGCAGTGTTAAGCATTGCAGTTCCAGAGAACAATGTTTGCATTGCAGCTCTAAGTCTGCCCCCAGTGGCTTTCTGCCAGACAGCCACTGGGGGCGCTTCTGGAATCCAAACTGACTTTTGGTCCGTTATCTGGTGCTGGACGTCCTCACGGACCTCCAGTGTCAGATTTTCACCATAGGAAAGCATTGAATAATGCTTTACTATGGGGAGGTCTAATGTGCTCGCGCGGCCATTGCCACGCATGCGCATTAGGTCTCCCCTGCCATCGGTGGGTTAGGACTGTGGACGTAGCCTGACCCAGTGCCGAGGGACATCGGCGCAAGATTCAGGTAAGTGGCTGAAGGGGTTTTAACTCCTCCCACGGGAGGAGTGTCGCGAGGGAGGGGGGACCTACTAACTCTATAGTGCCAGGAAAACGGCTTTGTTTTCCTGGCACTATATGATCTCTTTAAGGCTAAATATACTTTACAGTTGAATAAATGTAAGAGGCAAGCCTACTTGTGTAGGGATCATAGTATGTGTGTAGAGGGATGGTGCATGTATGTAGTCATTCAGGGCAAATTCATAAAGGGCTAGTTCATGATGTGTAGCATCATGGTATGGGTTAATAGGATCTATGTATGCATGTAGAGGGCATGTGTTTACAGAGTGTGTGTATGTGTAGAGAGTGTGTGTATACGTGTGTATTTAATACTGCGTATGTAGAGAGAATGTGTGTGGCCAGTCAGTCTGTACATGGAGTCAATGCCATTTTTTAAGCCAGTAAGTGCCGCTCCGTAGAGCAGGGGTAGGCAACCTTTGGCACTCCAGATGCTGTGGACTACATCTCCCATAATCCTCTTACAGCCATAATGCTGACAAAGATGTAGTCCAGAAGTAGTCCATATCATCTACAGTGCCAAAGGTTGCTGGTCCCTGCTGTAGAGAATCAAAGCGTGTGTGTTTGTGTATAGATGGTCCTCCGGGACGCTCAGTCAGTGAATACCTTTAGAACGTGGATGAGATTAATATTTCTAATATGATGTGGAGGTGGATCTTCCACATTACCAATAGCCAAGCAGAGGAAGAGGTGCCGTGGAGACCCCCAGCATTCATCAAACCACTCAAACAGTGTAACCAAAAATGAGGGGACAGCGTCTGTGGCATAATAATACCATAACCACTACATTGGTGGGTGCCTAGACTGCTCATTTACTACCTCATAATCCAGGATGTGAAATATCACAACATTTTGTATCTTTTATGTTACCGTGCTAAAAATATATGAATAAAAAAATAGAATCTTTAAATCTCACATCGCGTGAATGGTTCCCTTGCAGAGTGAACATGTTCTCTGGTGATATAAAAAAAGCAAGGTTTGTGTTATAAAATGTATTGAGTTTTAGAAACAAAAAACCTATTTATTGTCAGAACCAGACATTTTCTAACATATTTTAACAACAGTAATGTTCTAGCGAGCAGACATATTGCTTTTTAAGCAGACAACTGTTGTTTGCATTTCCTGCACATAAGAAACATGGCAGCCATTTTATATATTATTATTTTATTATTTATATAGCGCCATCAGATTCCGTAGCGCTGTATATGCATATCCAGGTGGTTACTTTTTTGTTTGAAATGGTATGCTTGCAGCCCAAGGCTCGAGATAGACTGGGGGGAGGATGGAAATGCGTAGGGGCGTTTCTCCATGCAACTGCGAATATCAAAATAAGCAGCCTTGGGCATCTTTTACATTGTAACATTAACTTTATAAATGGATAGCATGTGATAATGATTGTGCCCTCTCTACAGTCAGGATAATTACCCACCTCAGCAGATCTGATTGGTTGGCCTCTCTGACAACCGATGAAGTCCCCCTGCAGCCAAACCTGCTGATCTGACACTACAATCGCATGACTCGGACAGGCGTGACTGACAGATTGACGGCAGGACGACTTCCTGGGTTGTCAGGCAGATCCCCCAGGATATAACTAATAATAGTAATGATAAGCTATATGTATTTTATACATTATTTATTAATTATATATTGGGGGACCTGCCAGACAATGCAGACACGAATACCAGAAAATGTAATTTGCAAGCCCTGTAATGGACCCTGTAATTTTCCAAAACTCCATAAAACATTTACATGGGGGGTACGTTGTACTCGTGAGACATTGCTGAACAAAAATATTACATTTTTATAGCAGTAAAATATATTGTGATGATATAATCAGTAAGTGCAGTTTTGTTTGAAGAATCCAAAAAACTAATATGAACACTTTTTGGCCATAGTTTCTGACAAACTGGCTACTAAAAAAGACTGGCCATACCCCATTTTGAATACACTGGGCGGTCTACTTTTGCCATGATGGTATGCCATGATGGGGGTAATTCTCTTTCCAGGTGTCGTACGGTATCAAAGGCAACATAGGCTCCGGGAACCAAGCTGGCAAATTTCAATGTGTAAAAACTGGCCTGGGAAATCTATTTATTTGGTCCCAAAATCACATAAAACCTGTATATGGGGGCATCGATGTACTCTGGAAATCACAGCATACAAATATGTGTATTTTATTTCTGTAAAAGCTAACCGTATTATGACATTTACATTTAAAATACCACGTAGAACTAAAAAAATAATGTTTCTTAATTTCTCTCGCAGTTTTAGATTTTATTCATATCGAATTGTGTTCCAAATATAAATATTTGATGTTAAATGAAAGCAGTTTCTCCTGAACAAAATGCTATATAATAAGTGCTGGTGCACCTAATATGAAGTATGTGAATTATGGTTGAAAACCGTATAGCTCAAATTCTAGTTTCTTTTTTTATTCAGAACGTGTACAATTGGCTCTGTCCTTAAGGCATTAATAAACCCAATTAATCTTTTTTTTGGAAACTCTCATCATTTAGCTAAATTGCATTCATATAGATAAAATAAATAGAAAATTTGAGCAATCTACGAGCATCATGAACTGCAAATATGCTAAACCAGGCAGTGTAAAAACTGCTGTAATGCAGCCTTCTTTCAGCACATGGTGGCTGTGACAGATCGCCTGGCACCCCGACTGGGTACCTCCGCCAATCGATGCTTCCTAGCTGTCGCCGAGTACCATAAGCACCGCACCGGACACCATAAGCACTGTAGCCCCTTAGCCGCCGCAGCTTGGCTGGGATCTCGCTGTCCCTTCTCTCCCATGACCAAACTCTTGGATCCATCTCCCAGTGAGAAGACCTCTCCCCCAAGAGAGTATAGCAGATATAGCAGTGTAGTTCTTGCAAGAGCTAGTGATTATAGCAATCTAAATTACAATCCCAGGAGCAGGGATTATAGCTAGTATAGCTTTCCCCTACAATCACGAGACGAGGCTCTGTGTTGAGGTTAAACTGGAACTCGTTTATTGGCAGCCACAACTGGCATAACATGCAGGCCCCCATGCAAGGGGGACCTGAGAGTAGACTACATTAAAAACATACACATTATTACATTGGCTCTTAGGTCCAGGACACTCCCAGATAAAACAATATAATCTCTCCTCTGTGCCTGGGAGATAACTGAGTCAGGGACTGTACACCCTGTTCCAAATTATTATGCAAATTATATTTTTCTCATTTATCTAAATAATTGATGTAAATAACAGTCAGCATAATTCTCATGTTATCAACTATTAAGAGTACAATTCAAATTTTATTGAACAAACCTCCTAATGATAACAGTATTTTTTTAAACATAAAAAACTTACAATGCACTGTTCCAAATTATTACGCACAGTAAGTTTCAAAACACTTTATAGGTTGTAAAGAACTGAAAATTGTCATTTGTTGTGTTTGCAGCATATTTACTGAAATCAAAAGCTATTTCAATCAAACTTATAACAACATTTTAACTTTTTAAACATTTTAACAGGTCATGTTACATTTTAACATAGGACCCCTTATTTGATAGCAGCTTCACAAGTCTTGCATCCATTGAACTTGTGAGTTTTTGGACCGTTTCTGCTTGAATTTGTTTGCAAGATGTCAGAATAGCCTCCCAAAGCTGCTGTTTGGATGTAAACTGCCTCCCACACTCATAGATCTTTTGCTTGAGGATGCTCCAAAGGTTCTCAATAGGATTGAGGTTAGGGGAGGATTGAGGCCACACCATGACTTTCTCTCCTTTTATCCCCATAGCAGCCATTGATGCAGAGGTATTCTTTGCAGCATGAGATGGTGCATTGTCATGCATGAAGATGATTTTATTACGGAAGGCATAGTTCTTCCTTCTGTACCAGGGAAGAAAGTGGTCAGTCAAAAACTCCACATACTTTGCAGAGGTCATCTTTACACCTTCAGGGACCCTAAAGGGGCCGACCAGCTCTCTTCCCATGATTCTGGCCCAAAACATGACTCCACCACCGCCTTGCTGACGTCGCAGCCTTGTTGGAACAGGGTGGCTGTCCACCAACCATCCACTACTCCATCCATCTGGACCATCCAGGGTTGCACGGCACTCATCAGTGAACAGGACTGTTTGAAAATTAGTCTTACATGTATTTTTCTGCCCAATGCAGCCATTTCTGCTTGTGAGCATTGGTTAGTGGTGGCCTAATAGAAGGTTTATGCACAGTTGCAAGACTCTGGAGGACTCTACACCTTGATGTCCGTGGGACTCCAGAGGCACCAGCAGCTTCAAATATCTGTTTGCTGCTATGTAATGGTATTTTAGCAGCTGCTCTCTTGATCCGATGCATGGATCTGGCAGAAATCTTCCTCAATGTGCCTTTATCTACACAAACCTGTCTGTGCCCACAAATCTCTTAATAGTGCGATGATCATGCTTAGGTTTTCGTGAAATATCTAATGTTTTCATACCTTGTCCAAGGCAATGAACTATTTCACTCTTTTCGGCAGCTGACAGATCCCTTTTCTTCCCCATATTGCATGAAAATGGTGCTCTGCTTAATAATGTGGAACACCCTCCTTTAGTAGTTTTTCCTTAAATTGGGCTCACCTGGCAATCTAATTATCACAGGTGTCTGAGATTGTTTTCAGTAATTAAAAGAGCCCTGAGACACAATGCCATCCATGAGTTTAACTGAAAAACAAAATATTTAACCTTTGTGACACTTAAATAGAATTTGCATAATAATTTGGAAAAGGGTATACAAAACTCAATTATCTTAAGGCACAAAAAAACACATATTTCCCAAGGGTACTTTAAAAATACATAAACCCCCCCTAAAAGTTACATTTCCTGATAGCCCCGATCTGGGTGACCAACATAGCCAAAAATCACCCAGATTAGTTCAGGGGATCAGGATTTTCCTGAAAGTTATAATTTGACCAACCGCACACATGGTCTCATGCCCAAAACAGTTCCATTGAATCCCGGGAACCGCAAAGTCTTTATGCCGAAAATAGTTCCAGGGCATTCGCGGCTAAGTCCCCCTGAAGTTTTTCCGTGGTTTTGGTCCATGCGAACGGCTGCCTGGGACCAAGCGTTCGGTTCTATGCGCACGAATGGAAAGTGCCGAACCTGGGGGAATAAAATATGGGTCTTTACAGTCGCTGACCAGGCCCATAGTAGGTGGACAGGAGGCCAGCTTCCACACTCTTCCAGGAGTCCGTGGCAAATGTCTGTGGAAAGCAGCGTTTGTCACACTGTAGTTTTTAAAGGGCCCATAGTCTTTTGGCAAGAGGCTGGCAAGCAGGCCCCTCCAAGAACACGTGGCAGAGGCTTTACATTACAAAGTAATATCCACAAAGCCATCAGGTTCAACTATTTACATAGAAAAAAGACATTTTTAGCCTGCTCACACAATTTATTTACAGTGTTATTTACTAAAATGAGAATTCAAGGTAAGTGCAAAGTGAACTTTTGGACACAGTGTACGCTCAGAAAAGAGCTTTCTGGGGACACCATTTGTTTGGGGATGTGGGCGTGTGAGACCAATAAGATCAACTTAAAATGTAAAGATATAAATTGTTACGGAGCCCAATCCTCAGGTTAAGTACCTCCATCTATTTCTTCTTCTTCCAGGGGAAAGTCACACTTTAGTGATTATGGCTCCCCACAGACACTAGAAGACACATGGTTCCGGGGACAAGAACTGGCTTTATTATCACAAATAGTGGTATATATAGGCACAGCATCAGCAAGGGGTAACAGACAAGAACAATGGGTACCGCCTTAGATTCTCTGAGTCTAAGAGATAAACTAATTAATGACTGTTCATTTTCTTAATAAGTCCCCAGGCTCCAGGACGGCCAAATAAAAAAACAGTGTAAAAACATTAAACACAATGTAGACATATATCTCATACATTCCCAGATAGGACTCGTTTCCCCGAGCAAAGTGTCCAAAGGCCTAGCCCATGAAATCATCTACTGAAGTCTGACTGGCTAAGGTCACATCCTATTCTGGCATGGAGTTCCCGACTGTTCGCGGCTAAGTGCCAGTCACTAAAAAAGTAAGTTTTCTTCCTGGAAAAGGTATTCCCCTGGCTGTAAGGTAGAAATTGTTGGCTGGACTCTCCTCTACCTCCCCTCCAAAAGAGCGCTTTCCTAGATGTTAATTTAAGGGAGTAGGAACGGCAGTTAGTTTCACTGGGCGGCTACACTAGATCATACAATTCCTGCGTGGTTCTGGTGATTCCTGTCCTGCGTGGTTCCACAAGGCTAAAAATCCAGGTGGCCAGATGGCCGGCGCTGGCGAGGGAGCACTGATTTGTGAGCTCTCTCTGCTCAGCTCCCTCGCGCGCCGCAGAATGATGCCCGTAGCTGGAATATGACATCATATTCTGGCTCCCGGCATCACTCTGTGGCGCTCGAGGGAGCTGAACAGGAGGATCAGTGCTCCCTCGCCGCCTGCACTCACCGGCCGGCCAGCAGCCCCACTGGACCCCAGGGAGAACCCCCACCCCCAGCATTCCCAAAGGTAAGGAGGCTGGGGGGATTGAATTTGAGAGTGTTAATGTGTTTGTGTCTGTTAGTGAGTTAGTGTGTGTGTGTGTGTGTGTCTGTTAGTGAGTGAGTGTGTCTGTCTGTTAGTGAGTGTGTGTGTATGTTAGTGAGTGTGTGTGTGTGTCTGTTAGTGAGTGTGTGTCTGTTTGTCTGTTAGTGAGTGTGTGTGTCTGCTAGTGAGTGTGTGTGTGTCTGTCTGTTAGAGAGTGTGTGTGTCTGTTAGTGAGTGTGTGTGTCTGTTAGTGAGTGTGTGTCTGTTAGTGAGTGTGTGTGTCTGTTAGTGAGTGTGTGTCTGTTTGTCTGTTAGTGAGTGTGTGTGTCTGTTAGTGAGTGTGTGTCTGTTTGTCTGTTAGTGAGTGTGTGTGTCTGTTAGTGAGTGAGTGAGTATGTCTGCCTAGGGCAGCACAAAACGAGGATACAAGACTGGCTGGAGGTATTGCAGCTGTCCAGACTACTGGAGCCATTTTTGGACAGTTATTTGTATTTATTTTTCCATATAATTTAAGTTTCTATATTGTTGCTAGTGTGCTAGTTTTTGAAAGGAGTCACGTCACTGCGTTCCTATAATTGCTAGTCAGCGTTAACAGCGCTAGTTTCCATAGCTGGTTGCGATGGGTGGAGAGCAGGATGATCTTCTATGGGAGGTCTCTTCTGCTCTCCCTGTTTGTCAATGCATCGGCATTGAGCGTCTGTCAAAGAATTGAGAGACAGATTGGGAGAAAATTCTATTTTTGAATAGGTTTTGTGATGGAGCTCCGGGACGCCGACCGAGTACCTCCACCCAGTTTCCTTCCTAGCTGCCACAGGGGATTCTGGAGCTCTTCTTTTAGGCAGGTATCTTCCACTCTGCCTATTCCTCGGCAGCTTTTCTTCCAGACAGGTGTGCACCTCTGCCTGCTATGTGATAGCTCTTGTAGATCTCCGGTCTAGCACTCTTTGATTTGTCCCAGGGTAAGAGGGATTTTTCAGCCAGCCAACAGATACAATTCTGTGCCTAGGATCCCTAAAAACCCCCACACGACACAAAGCTTCAATAGCACTAACATGCGCAGCTTTATTTTTACCCGGGACTGGCCCATATGCTCCTTACATTTAGATTGCTGTGACAACTTAATAAAATTCAAACAACCAAATCACATTAGACAACATACATGAACTTATAATAACATAATGACATATTTATAAAGGGGTGGGGAAGACAATAATTAACAGAACATCTCTCCTGCCTGTAGAATTAGCAATATGCAATATGTTTCATGGAGTCAAAGTCAGTGAAAAAGCAAGACGTGCCTGTACTGCCTGTCTGGTAGGCAGCCTCTGGAGTCAGTCTTAACACTGCAATGCAAACATAGCAGGGCTAAAGGAACAGGGACACTGCACCCAGACCAATTCAATAAGATGAAGTAGTCTGGGTGTCTATTGAGCCCCTTTAAAGATACATTATTGCTGTGGAGCTCTGTTATACACTCAGACACATTACTGGGAGTATTATTGCTGTGGAGTTCTGTCATACACTCAGACACATTACTGGGAGTATTATTGCTGTGGAGCTCTGTTATACACTCAGACACATTACTGGGAGTATTATTGCTGTGGAGCTCTGTTATACACTCAGACACATTACTGGGAGTATTATTGCTGTGGAGCTCTGTTATACACTCAGACACATTACTGGGAGTATTATTGCTGTGGAGCCCTGTTATACACTCAGACACATTACTGGGAGTATTATTACTGTGAGCTCTGTTATACACTCAGACACATTACTGGGAGTATTATTGCTGTGGAGCTCTGTTATACACTCAGATACATTACTGGGAGTATTATTGCTGTGGAGCTCTGTTATACACTCAGACACATTACTGGGAGTATTATTGCTGTGGAGCTCTGTTATACACTCAGACACATTACTGGGAGTATTATTGCTGTGGAGCTCTGTTATACACTCAGACACATTACTGGGAGTATTATTGCTGTGGAGCTCTGGTATACACTCAGACACATTACTGGGAGTATTATTGCTGTGGAGCTCTGGTATACACTCAGACACATTACTGGGAGTATTATTGCTGTGGTGCTCTGTTATACACTCAGACACATTACTGGGAGTATTATTGCTGTGGAGCTTTGTAATACACTCAGACACATTACTGGGAGTATTATTGCTGTGGAGCTCTGTTATACACTCAGACACATTACTGGGAGTATTATTCCTTGGAGTTCTGTTATACATTCAGACACATTACTGGGAGTATTATTGCTGTGCAGCTCTGTTATACACTCAGACACATTACTGGGAGTATTATTGCTGTGGAGCTCTGTTATACACTCAGACACATTACTGGGAGTATTATTACTGTGGAGCTCTGTTATACACTTAGACACATTACTGGGAGTATTATTGCTGTGGGGCTCTGGTATACACTCAGACACATTACTGGGAGTATTATTGCTGTGGAGCTCTGTTATACACTCAGACACATTACTGGGAGTATTATTGCTGTGGGAGCTCTGTTATACACTCAGACACATTACTGGGAGTATTGTTACTGTGGAGCTCTGTTATACACTCAGACACATTACTGGGAGTATTGTTACTGTGGAGCTCTGTTATACACTCAGACACATTACTGGGAGTATTATTGCTGTGGAGCTCTGTTATACACTGAGACACATTACTGGGAGTATTATTGCTGTGGAGCTCTGTTATACACTCAGACACATTACTGGGAGTATTATTGCTGTGGAGCTCTGTTATACACTCAGACTCATTACTGGGAGTATTATTGCTGTGGAGCTCTGTTATACACTCAGACACATTACTGGGAGTGTTATTACTGTGGAGCTCTGTTATACACTCAGACACATTACTGGAGTATTATTGCTGTGGAGCTCTGTTATACACTCAGACACATTACTGGGAGTATTATTGCTGTGGAGCTCTGTTGTACTCTCAGACACATTACTGGGAGTATTATTGCTGTGGAGCTCTGTTATACACTCAGACACATTACTGGGAGTATTATTGCTGTGGAGCTCTGTTATACACTCAGACACATTACTGGGAGTATTATTGCTGTGGAGCTCTGTTATGCACTCAGACACATTACTGGGAGTATTATTGCTGTGGCGCTCTGTTATACACTCAGACACATTACTGGGAGTATTATTACTGGGGAGCTCTGTTATACACTCAGACACATTACTGGGAGTATTATTGCTGTGGAGCTCTGTTATACACTCAGACACATTACTGGGAGTATTATTGCTGTGGAGCTCTGTTATACACTCAGACACATTACTGGGAGTATTATTGCTGTGGAGCTCTGTTATACACTCAGACACATTACTGGGAGTATTATTGCTGTGGAGCTCTGTTATACAATCAGACACATTACTGGGAGTATTATTGCTGTGGAGCTCTGTGATACACTCATACACATACTGGGAGTATTATTGCTGTGGAGCTCTGTTATACACTCAGACACATTACTGGGAGTATTATTGCTGTGGAGCTCTGTTATACACGCAGACACATTACTGGGAGTATTATTGCTGTGGAGCTCTGTTATACACTCACACAAACCAGCAATATGGAACTCAATGAAAAGAAGGACATTAGGATAGAAATGAGGGAATTGGTCCCAAAATAGGGACTATCCCACCTAAATAGGGACTCTTGGGACGAGAGGTATGGATACATCCCGAATTCAGGTGGGGCAGGGTGCCAAAAGGGGCTTTCCAATGACGTAAATAAAGTCACCATGGAAGTGTCATTAATGTGTGGTGGGCTATTGGCAAGTTGGTATCCATATTGCTATCCTGCCAACCAGAGCCTGGCATCTGTATAGTGCTGTAGATACACTCCACCATACTGTAGGCGCTCTCATGTGTCCACACGCATGCTGAATGATGCACTTTAATGTGACAAGTAAGACACCAGCAGAATAACTCAGATTGGTGCCGCGTTCCAAATCAGGACTGCCCAACTAAAATCAGGACACTTGGTAGGTATGTAATCACAACACTTTTAAATTGATATGATTTGTGTACTCTACATATGGGTTTCTATTTAAAAAGTATTGATAAAGGTTTAAACGCTTGCAATTTGTGTGGGGAAGAAAAACAAATGATTAACTTTACATCAAAGATCGATAGATTTATTGTTTTATTGCTCTGTAAGTACATGAGAGTGTTTTACTGAGGGAGCATGATCGCAATGAGATAAGACAGACGTTACAGCGTGAGGATGGACAGGTCCTGTGAGTTACTGGCTGCATTCCATTCACATGAAGTGACATATAAAAGGGGGGGGAAAAATCACATAAAAAGGTAAGAGCACAATTTAGCCAGAAATACAAAACAAAAGAAACCTATCTTCCTACGAAATCAAATTCTGAGCTTTGCAATTCCAGATTCCAGACTAAGACACCCGCCAGTGGCCATTTAAAGCTGCAGTGCATAGACAATAACTGCTAAATACTGGGTACAATGTCTGCGCTAGTCTGCCCTATACTACCCGCTAAGCCCTCGCTGAATACAGTGAGTCCTGACTAGCGATCGCTAACACAGAGCTGAGAAAATGTATCTGTATACTGGAATAAGGCTACGTGCAATTAATCTGCTATAAGCAATAAAATATGTGCTAAGTCCCAATGAACATCCCCTTTATTGCCATCTTTGCAGTGGGGCTAGCTTATAGACGCCCACAGGAAACACTTAAATGTCCGTCGTTTGTCTCTTAACAGTGGGGGCATGGCCAGACGACTCCTGATCTCATAACCACTGCAGCAGACTGTATTGGTTATGGTACTTAGACTGTCACCCTCCACATGCCCCAAAATAAGTATTTGAAAAACATAGAATTTTCATGAAATATCCATATTGACTGTGTTGGAATTTTGCAGCCAAGAGATATACAGAGACAAAGTGGGGACCAATTTTTCTCAATAGTTTTCCTTCACCTGACACTTATTGACACTGGGCGGAGCTACTGCCATCAAGACGTGTTGGCTGCAGGGAGACTGGCTCTGTCTATCAAGGTTACCGCAAGACCGCGGGATCTCATGTGCGAGAGTACAGCAGTGATATTGGCTCCTGGCAGCTAAAGCACCGGAACGAGAAGAGGATTGAATGGAAGAGGATGGCGGCACACGCGAGGGACATGCGAGGGACAGAATTGGGTAAGTAAAACACACCTTTGCCTGCCCCCTGGCCATCAGACCCCCAGAGATGGCGTCACCATTGGTGGTCTTTGCAAATTATGCAAAGCGTCCAGACGATGACCGTGTTGCATTCAAGGTAACCAGAGCCAATGAGTCACATGCTAGTATAGCTATTTAAAAGAGGAGGAGGGGCAGATGTATTCACCTTAATCCCTCCTTCCAATATGCTACTGTCTCCCTTCTTCAATTCCTGCCAAATTGGGCAGTCATACGCCGTGCGTCATGAATACAAGATTGTCCATAGATTTTAGATAAATCTTATCACTACCGCACTGAATGTTACATTATTCTATAGATTAGTTCTATAGTTACATTATTCTATAGATTATTTGTATAGTTACATTATTCTATAGATTATTTGTATAGTTACATTATTCTATAGATTATTTCTATCGTTACATTATTCTATAGATTAGTTGATGGCCTGTCTAAAGTCCAAAATAGCTTTGTTTACTGCAGAGAAACGAACGAGTGACCTTGATATCTGAACAGAGCCACTGCCTGGGCTATAATCAGAACGTGCTGGACACCCAGAAAGGACCTAGAATTTATTCATGTCCTGAGGGCAGATTTTCAGGACCTTCCTGTGTAACATGGCGGACCCATTAACTGTCTTCTGAGGACTAGAATCGTACAGCAATGACTATTGCAATGAGGAGGGCGATAGACAGGACAGAGAGAGAGATTATAAAAAGGCCCTTGTTAAGAATCTGAATCGGGATATTGGTGTCATCTCAATGACCTTACATTCGGATTTACCCAATATTGTGACTGGTGTAAAGAGCGGACACCACGTCTTGCAGGCTCCACGAGTTCAGCAATATGTCTTCCCATATTGTACTGGATATAGACACAGCTAATAATAATTTCATTGTGTCTGATGACTTGGAAACTATTTTCTGGTCAGGAAAAAAGCAGGCGCGCCCCAAAACCCCTCCGAGATTTCACGATCACTCTCAGGTTTTGAGCGACGTGAACATTTTCTGAGGACGACATTACTGGGAAGTGGAAACAAGTAAATTAGGTGAATGGAGTGTAGGGGTGGTCTGTCTCAGCATGCCAAAACAAGGCAATAGGTCAGTAACTGGAACTAACATCAAGTCCTGGGGTCTGGAGAAATGCAATGATCAATATTCTGTTAAACACGACACCCAAGCAATCTGGATAACTCACAGCCATTCCACCCAGAGACTGGGGATATCTCTGGACTATGAGCCTGGCCGACTGTCTTTTTATGAGCTCTGTGACCCGATCCAACACGTAAACGTTTACTGATAATTTCACTGAACCAGTTAGTGCTGCATTCTACATACGGAGAAACACTTGGGTGAGCATCAGGACGTAAAGATTTCTTCATGGAATTGGGTACTAATTTGTAATAGCTCATAGATGTGAACATTTAAAGGGGCAACCTAAGCACCATCACCACTACATGCAATGGGGGTGAGGGAGGGGCACTCTAAATGTAACACAGAGGTTTTTAAAGAAACACTGTAGCATTAGGATTACAAGACTGTATTCCTAACACTACAGCCTTTGCCACCCAGATTTCAATAAAACGTACCAATTTACCATTTATGGGAAATTCGTCTTTTCTGGTACACCTTCATCTAGGGGAGAACTTGGAATGACCTATCGAGAAAGGAGAAAACCACCTTAAAGGAAAGCGATGCCAGGATATCTAGAGTCAGATTATTAGACTCCAAGTTGTACGTGGTGAGCATTGTTTCACTCACTGGCTAATTTCACCTATAACCAGTAAGTGCTATATGTGCATTATATTTCAAGTGATAAACATGGTCCTAGTCTTATTTTCTAACTCTGGGTTTCCCTCCTTTGAAATCAAGAAAAGAAGAGAAGGTGAGAATGAAGAAGGAGAGAAATAAAAAGAGGAAGGAGACTTTGCTACAGAAACGTATACAGTAACTTTCCTTTTTAACCATTCTTCTAATGTGTAGGCTTATTAGTGTTTCATTTGCACAAAAAAGCAAAAAATGCATGATTACCTTTTCCTTATTAGTAATTGATTTCCAGGACTTATTTATTTATTACTGGTATTTATAGATTCCGCAGCGCTGTACAATTAGTGGCGAATGTACAATATACACCGACAAATACAAGAGGCAGACAGGGCCCTGCCCGTAAGCCGATATCTGGCCATTGAAGCTCTTATTGTTCTAATATGTGTTATATGAATATTTCAAGATGTGTTTATTTATTTTTTTGTAGAAGATTAGGACTTTTAGTGACGGCTTTTTCTTTATTATTTCAATGATTTGGCTTTTTTGTTGTGATAATAAGTCTCTATGTACAGATGGGGCTGGGATTTTATATATATTTATAAAACAGAATATAAAGACTGCACTTACAGCTGGACATCTTTCTTTGTCTCCCCTTTTTTATTCTTTCCTCTCCTTTTCCCCCCTTTTTTCCTGCTGCTTTCTTTGTGATTTCCTGTTTGACTTATCCTTTTAAATGGTTTAATCTTTACCCCAGAGAAACACACTGCGAGTTTGTATACTTAGGCCTTGCTTTCAGTTTACATTTTTGGCTTTTATATTCTTTTTTCCTCCCAAACCGCTGACCCTTAAGCGTCCGCCCTCCATCTTTGCCAACTACCGTCACTGTATTTTGTCCCTAACTCTATCTCTCAGCCCAGGAACCTGCTGAACCCTCATTGCATCGTTTCCTCGCCCAGCGTCCTTGCATGCTACGTGTGTATCATAACACTGCACCCAGATTTAACCTCTCCTTATCCCCTATTTTAATGTCTCCTGCCTTGTGTGTTTCTTACTTCTCCCCAGCCCCTTTGTGTGTCTTTTTTTCCACTTTCACAGACCCCCCTGTGTGTCGTTTCCCACCCAGCAGATGTGTGTCTCTTTCTCCCCTTCAGCCCATTGGTCTGTCTCTTTCTCTCCTGGCACTTTGCTTGTCTCATTCTCCCCAGTCCCTTTGTGTGTCTCTTTCTCCCCCAGTCCTTTGTGTGTCTCTTTCCCTCCTTCCCCTCTCTGTCTCTTTCCCTCCAGCCCCTTTGTGTGTCTTTTTTCCCACTTTCACAGACCCTCTGTGTGTCGTTTCCCACCCAGCAGGTGTGTGTCTCTCCCCCCCTCCCCCCAGCCCTTTTGTGTATCTCTTTCTTTCCCTCTGTGCGTCCCTTTCCCCTGTACCCTTGTGTGTCTTTTTTTTATTTCCCAAGATCCTCTGTGTGTATCTTTTATGTACATATACAAGTAAATCCGTTAGTGGGGATAAAAAAGTGCATACAAGTGCAGGCAGCCATTGCAAACAGATCACTCCCCAATCCCACTAAAATTGTAAAAAAGAAAAAAAAAGACAGGGCGCCTCAACCACAAGTGCGTTAATATAGTTACCACTGAAACTGAGTCAATTCTCACATGAAAAGGAAAGAGGGAAGAAAAACATCATAGTGCAAACGTTAATCCAACACAATATATCAGAAAAGCAAACGAGCGCTCACATTAAAAAGTGGCACATCTAATATATCAAACCAGACATTGCTAACTACACATAAAGTCCTTTATAGCATAGTCCCAGTCCATATCCCTGAATGGAGAGTCCGAAAGACCCCAGACCAGGAATTCATCATATCACTGGAAAGCATCTGGTTAATAGCAGTAGCACAATAAAGTCGTATTCGTAGAATGAGACATAGGATTGCGTTTTTTGTAAAATATAAAGAGAAAAAAAACAAACAAAATGGAGCCGTCGTGCGCCCGCACCCTGAAATCATGTTATGGGATACGAAAGCGGACAGATAGGATAGGATGGCTTTAATTACAAAGTGGGGCATTAAAGGGCGATAACCAAGCAGAAGGCTACAGAGGCCTATCGCCCTTTAGCTGGCAATCAGAGCAGTAATGGCGACATATTGTGTGAGAAGGGAGGAGGTAGTGAAAGGACTGGGACATGACTCCCTCTAGTTATAAAGGTGAAATTAAGAACAAGAAAGGAAAAATAATAAATAAAATTGTTTGTCATCTGAAGGAAAATCAGATAGAAACAGAGAGACAAAGCGAAACGCTATAAAACAGTAAACAAGAGAGTTATCAGACGTTTCACAGCACTAGAGCAGGCGATGAGTCGAAAAGTCACATAATCGAATCCCAAATCGCCTGAAACAACATGTTTTTTCCCAAATGAAACTATTCTGTATTTGGTATGAATATATGGAACAAAGAGACACATTTTCCTCCAGTAAATAGCCAAAATAATAATTATTTCATTTAAATTTATCAACAACAGCCGACTTTCCCCTAGATTGCAAGCTTCTTAGTGCACCAAGTCTTCTTTCTGTTGATATTATTTTCCCCTTTTATGTTCTAAAACACAGTAGAATATGTTGTTGCTATATAAATAATAATAATAGTAATAATAATAATAGTAATAATGATAATAGTAATAATGATAATAGTAATAATGATAATAGTAATAATTATAATAATTTCCGATTGTAATGTAGGACAATCAGAGATATCCCTCTCCGGCCCGCTAGCACTGTAATGCTGCAGCCAGCAGGGGAGAGAGAGAGGACCACGGTTACCATGGCAACGCTATGAATTTTGCGAGAGTGAGCGCTAGCCTCAGGAGCTGCTAGAGTTCACACTCACCACCTGGACCACCAGGGATAGCTTTGTACTGTCCCCTCTCCAAGTCAGGTAAGAAGGGGGGGAGGGGGGGATATTAATTTTCTTTAATTAAAAAAAAATGTTTGTTTATCTTCCCTCCTATCCCCACAGACCCACAATAATTCCCCCCTACACACACACACACTGCCTGCATTCACACACATACTGTACCCTTCACTCACACATTGTACCACTTACTCACAAACAATGCACCCCTTATACACACACACTACATCCTTCATAAACACAATGCGCCCCCTGTACACATACTGCCCCCATACAAACACACACTGTACCCCTCACACACACACACACACTGCCCCCCCACACACACTGTGTTGGGATCCCGTGGGCGGCTGCAAGGGGAGGCTGCACTCCGCTCGCCAGGGACGTATTAGCCGCGAGGCAAACAAGGCATTTGCCTTGGGCGGCATTTTTCAGGGGGCGGCAAAAAACGCCGCCCCCCAAATGCCCAGGGCAGATGCCTTGTTAGCCTTGCGGCTAACTGACATCCCGGGCGGCCGGCGAGGGAGCACTTCCCATGAGCTGACTGCTCAGCTCCCTCGCGCACCGCAAAGTGAGGCTGGGAGCCGGAAGATGACGTCATCTTCCGGTTCCCAGCCTCACTCTGCAGCCGACGCGCGAGGGAGCTGAGCAGTCAGCTCATGGGAAGTGCTCCCTCGCCGCCGCCCGCCCGCCTGCCAGCGCCGCCCGCCCTGCAGCCACTGGACCACCAGGGAGAGAGACCCCCCCCCCAGCACTCCCAAAGGTAAGGAGGTTGGGGGGGGATTTAAATTTAAAAAAAAGTTAATGTGTGTGTGTTTGTGAGTGTGTGTTTGTGTCTGTGTTGTGTCTGACTGTGTGTGTGTGTGTGTGACTGTGTTTGTGTCTGTGTATGTGTCTGACTGTGTGTGTGTTTGTGTCTGACTGTGTGTGTGTGTGTGTGTGTGTCTGACTGTGTGTGTATGTGTGTGTGTGTCTGACTGTGTGTGTTTGTGACTGTGTGTGTGTTGTGTGGGCTGTGTGTCTGTGTGTGTTTGTGTGTGTGTTTGTGTCTGTGTGTGTGTGTGTGTCTGTGTGTGGGTGTGTCTGTGTGTGTCTGACTGTGTGTGTGTGTGTGTCTGACTGTGTGTGTGTGTGAGTGTGTGTGTCTGTTTGTGTGTGTGTGTCTGGGTGTTTGTGTCTGTGTGTGTCTGACTGTGTGTGTGTCTGGGTGTGTGTGTCTGTGTGTGTGTCTGACTGTGTGTGTGTCTGACTGTGTGTGTGTGTGTTTAGTGGTGGTGGGGAGGGGGTGGGGTTGGGTGGTTGGGGGGGCGCCTGAGTTTTGTCCTGCCTAGGGCAGCACAAAACCAGGATACACCACTGCCGCTCGCGGTACTCACCCTCCAGCCGTTCGCGGTCCCCTCCTCCTCGTGGGCTCGGCGAGCGGCATCCTTCCAGCCTCGGATGCCGCCCGCCGTTTCCTCCACGTCTCCCAGCGGCAGCATACATGACACTGCACGCTGGGAGACCGCCCAAATTATTACACGCCGGGGTCAGTCACCTGACCCGGCGTTAAAGGCACAGTGCCTCAATCACAGTGGGAGGTTTAGATATCTCCCACGTGTGATTGTTAATTCTGATTGGAAATTATCCAATCAGAATTAACCTTATGGTTTAAATACTTACCTTTCCTGTTCCTCCCTGCCCTGTTGTGGTCTTTGCTTACTAGTATTGCTACTTACCTTGTGTTTCTGGTTACGTACTCTCTGGCTTGTTTATCTAACTCTGTGATTTTCTCCTACCCTTTGACCTCGGCTCGTTTCACGTTATTCTGTCTTCTGGTTCCCCTTACTCGGCTTGTCTCCTGACTATTCTGTGTGTGCTTAGCTCGGCCACTATAAGGTCCGGTACGGCACCTTTTCTGTGTGTGTTTGCCAGCGTGTTGGGTTCCCCGAATTGTGACACACTGTACCCTTCACTCACACATTGTACCACTTACTCACCAACAATGCACCCCGTATACACACACACTACATCCTTCATAAACACAATGCACCCCCGTACACACACTTAACCCCCACACATTCCACCCTCACACACAAATACATTGCTCCCCTCACACACACACACACTACTGCACCTATCCCCTACTATAGCCCCATATCCCGGCAGACCCCAGGTAAGTTGTCAAACTATTCTTAAACAGTTTAACTACTAACCCTGGCAGGGCACCATGGCATTCCTGGCACTATAACCACTACAGAGTTATGTAGTGTTTATTGTGCCTGGATTGCTTCTTTAAATATTCTACCAGTGCCCCTCCCACGATTAGGTTCTGGATCTGCCCTTGACAGGGAAATATTTATGCTGAACAAGGGCCCAGTATATGTCACAGCGCTGTACATGTATACAACCAAGACATTTTTTTGACTTGGGGCGCCTTGGAAAAATGTTGAAATATTAAAGGTGCCTTGAACCTAAAATGTTTGGGAACCACTGCTGTAGAGTGTGTCCTTATTTGAATACATAGAGACATCTAGTGTCCATTTCTAGAAACTGCAATTTAAGACAAAATGAGATTGACCATACAGAAAAAAAGATCAGTCAGTCTATTGGCTGGCCTCAAAATGAGGCATTATAGCATCATAGAGAGGGGTTTTCTACCCATTCATTTGCATTTACTAGAGACTGTTGGCTGGATTGATCCAGATAAATACAACATAAAACCCCAATCATGTATGTACATGGTAAAAAGTAAATAAATATTTACTGTGCAATAAAATACAATTGGATAAATAGCCGTATAGTCGTGCGGCAGATTAGAGTCATGTGACTGATGGTCACATGACCACACATCTTCAATGCACGGTTAAACACCCACAGGCATATATTATAACAAACACAATACAAACAGAAACACAATTCAAAACCTGGGAGAAATATATCCCAGAAATATCTGTACATACAGTCTGCTAATACGGTATGTCAATGTAGGTACAACATGCATACTGTTGTAGGTCAAGCTACACTCAATACACAGATACAATTAGATAGGACTGGAGGTAACCAGAGGACCGGTAAGTAAATAGCAGAATAGGAAACATAGTGTTTATATTGGGGCCTGGGAGCATATGCCACACAGACTTTACAATAGGAATGCCACGCACGTTGTGTTTCTTTAGTAAATTGCAGTCTTTTTATTAACCCCTTAAGGACACATGACATGTGTGACATGTCATGATTCCCTTTTATTCCAGAAGTTTGGTCCTTAAGGGGTTAATAGGTCAAATAGGGCAAACAAACAGAAATACAAGCCTTGCTCTCCTGAGCACTATCTGACACGTGTTACTAACTGTGGTTGGGCGGCTTACCCGCTACCAACAATAATTAACACATTTAAGCAAAGACCTTTTTCTAAGGTCAATTTTTCTTTCCACCTTTAGAATTCAATATTCTCCACAGGCTCCTATAGAGAGACATGCTGTCTCACACACTGCTTGTCCCTTTCCGTGTGAATCCCTAGCAGGGGAATTTAATAGAAGCCTTGTGCTCATTGTTAATAACCAAGAAACTATCTGGGTGATCCAGAACTCCAAGACTGGATTCCTCACCTGCTGTGCTACATGTAAACTGTGATGTGGAGCACTGGCCCTCCCTTCACTCCAAATGCTTCACCCCAAGAACACATATTAAATCTCACAATTGTTGTAACTCAAACAAACATTCTTCCTGGGGCTATAAGATCATATATTGCAGCACTTTTGGAGAAATATAGACACCATCAGTAACAATGCCCTGTACTCCCTGAGGTCGGGGACAATAAGCCAAGTTATAGTAGTAGTAGTGTAAGTCGGTTGAGGAGTGCCAAAACTGACGTTCAGGTAGACCTCTAAAAAAGGGGCCCACCAAAAAATGAATGGCTTGATAAAGGGAGAGGTGGATGGGCTGAACCAGGAAGTATCAGCCCAGAGGAAAGGGCGGACCGTGTATTTAAAGGCCAGGTATCCCCTCCAAACACTTCAGGCTCAGCCTTTATATATGTATATATATATAATTATCTTTTTTGGGGGGGCGGGGACAAAAGCTGAGGTATAGAGCAAAGTTGGTTGTGGTGTGCCGAACCCTATGTACGGGTAAGTCTGCAAATAAAGAGGGTGAAAAGAATTCCAAAATGAACACCTTAATAGATAATACAATCGACAAAGCCTAACTCTTAAATTTTTTTCTTTAACTCTTTCTCTGGTTGAGGTATATATCTATTATAAACTGAGGATTTACAGCGTCACAGCCTGGAATATCCCTGCTAGAGGCAGCCGATGCTGCTCTGATTCTCAAAGAATGTCCTATAAATGTAGATGGTTCTAGTCCAAGTCTCATGAATAAAGTCCTGATGTAACATTTTGCTGACGTGAGTGGTTTACCGTGCAGTAACAGAAGGGACATATCCCCCGGACAACCTGTTATAGTGTGACAGTAGTGGTCCAGAATTTTAACTGGGCACCAGTTATTGTCTGTAGAATAAAGGGGTATATCCATTAGAGGGTCCAGTTTGATTGGTTTTAGTATGTCTTAATATGATCTGCTATTTTAATGAGATCATTGATATTTAGACACTGGATTTGATCTGATAATGTTTCTATTGTAACTTCCTTTGGGAGTAGAAATCCATGAAAAGCTACATATATGGCAGCCTTCATTTCTGAATTGGTGTGAGTTTCAGTGGGTAATTATCTAAAACGTTCTCTGGCATTATTGGAAAGGGCCGCTTGAGCCAACAACCTGCTGTGGGCAAATAATTGGTTTAGTCCATTATGAGGTCTTTCTGGCTGTCGGGTGAAGGTTGAAGATGCCCTAAAAATGAGAACGGGAGAGGGCATCAGCTGTTATGACACTTATGACACAAACCAGGAAAATCTGATGTTTTGCTGCTAGCCTGGTTAATTTCTTGATCAACCTAAAGAGGAGGATTGTCCTTTGTTGGTAAAATTGTATGCTGCCATGTTGTCTGACTAGTATTTTACTGTTTGCCCTTGCCATTAAGTACCCCACTAAAAAGAAGCTGCAACTCAGGAGGCCACATGTCTCCGAACTACAAGTCATCAAGAATAGTTGCAAAGCCAGTATAGGCTGCAGCATATGTCCAAAAACTGGATATTGGTCAGTCAAAGGGGGAATGAACATTGATTTACCAGTCACTGTTTTGGAAACAATGGTTCGGGCACGTGGTCTCAGCGTGAGATCTAAAGCACAATGAACATACATGGAACAATCTACATGCACTAAAACCCAGCTGCTGGCATTAAAAGTTATTACACTTCTGGGACATTCATAGAAGCACAACTGGTCCGCCTAACTTGTCTTTAAGACCTTTTGCTCTGGTTTGTGGAAGAAAGTGGAAGCATGGCTTGTTGAGGGTGACTGCCTCATTAAGTCCCAAATTGGGAAAATGGGAATTGGCATATGGCACAGGATGGGCTAAGTCCTGCAAAGTGATGGCAGAATAGCTCTGTATCTAATTGACTCCAGTCAGTACTAATGCGGAACTGAGCTAAAGCTGCCATGGCCTTAGTTGAAAAAGAATTATGATAGTCGTAAAATGTGAAACCCCCATACTAGTGCCCCAAATCCACCAATTTGTGCAAGTACAAATCAAGTTCTTCCCTGCATTGTGGGAACGAGGAACAGTTAATGTCTCTATACAGATTAAATGCCAGAACAAGAACCAAACAGGAGCCAAATGTGCCCAAATAGACACCAAGGCTGCATGTGGTTGAAAGCTCCATACACATCAGTAACGAAATGGCTCATAGAAAAAGGCTGAATGAGGGCTGAACGTAATTTTTATTTAGACATATGATTATGAGAATATAATAAAAAGGCCAAATGAGGGTCGAATGAAACACTGCAATATCTTAAACTTTGTGTAGAAGTTCCAACTTAAGTAGTGGTTTGGGGGAATAGAGATGTTAGTCTGAAAACCAGCTGCACATGGATTGTGACTGAAGGAGGCCCAAGTCATTTAGTAGCGAGCAGTAATTGTCTGAATAAGAGGGAATGAACTCCAGTATAGATTTCCCTGCACATGTCCAGGGGCCAGAACTGAATTTGCCAAGGCAACAAGTGAGTCAAATGGCAATGGCCCCGGTAAAGGGTTTGCCAGAGTTTAAATAGCCAGGCAACCCCACAGCTACAGGCCATAGCCTTAGTATATATGCAATTATTTTGACCTAGGTGAGGTGTTTTTAAATAAAACGATTACATTATATGAGACTCAAAATTGCTGTTTAATGAATGAGTGAGTGCGCTGGATTTGTATGTTGTATGAATTGGTCCCTGTCTTGTAAGTATGCATGTTCAGGTGAGTTTAGCCATGTGGTTTCACACACACATTTACACACAGAAACCACTGACACATATATTTCAACACAGAGGACACTTACACACACACACTTACACACAAAGTACACTGACACACAATTTTACTCACAGGGGAAACTGACACACACACTCACTGATAGATACACTCTCACTAATTTTATACACACTTGCTGATACACAAATTTATTGAGACACACACTCACTGATTTGACACACACTGACAGACACATATACATTCTCTCACACACTCAGAAATAACCTTTTTGAAAATAATTTTTATTTAAGTCCACCCAGGCTTCCTGGGAGGACTTCTTTGGGAGAGCTGGAGTGGATTCTTTAACTGTGGTCCAGTGTGGATCCTTTCCCTGGGCTCCAGTGCATGGCTGCTGTCATCTTCAGGCTCTTCCAGCACTGCTCCCTTGCACGTAAGGGAGCAGTGTTGGAGAGCACATGGGCTAACCATATCATGCCCGTGATCACAATGCTTTTCAGCACTTGCTGGTCCGCCTTCTGTGTCAGCTTCCTGGACCTCAGGAACGGCCCTGATTCCAACCACCTTTTCATGGTTTGTTTTATTTAATTTATAATTCCCTATTTGGGCACTAGTAACTTAATTCCCCATCCCCTTACTTTAATTGAAAAACCTATAAATATAGATGTAACTTACCTGGAATCGAGTGCTGGATAAGGTTATTCTCAATGCTCTCTACACCCTGCCCATCATGCCATAGCACCGCTTTCCTCTCTAAGTCTACTCAAATGCCTCTATGAGAAGCGTTTGAACAGATCTCAAAGGGTCGGTGTACATGGGTTTGTTCTCAGCAGAGAAGAAAAGTGAGGAAGAAGGGATTATAAAAAAAGATAAATTAACTATTGAGACCTTTTATAACTACATCTAGAGTTTATAACCAACTATATTTAGCCCTATAGCATGTTCCAACTTTAGCTTGGCTCTTTTTTTGTATATATATATATATATATTTAAAAAAAAAAAAATTTTAAACCCACAATACTAAATGTTTTACGACATTCTGCATCGTAACCCCGTCTACTCTGTCCCTTCCATCTCCTGTTTTAAACTACTTCTTTATTGCTGGTAACCGTTAGTGCAAATGTGAATTGAAGTTCAGCTGTGAGCTATCTCAAATAAATTGATAACTACAGTGGATGCAGCTACCTAAAGGTCACTGCAAAGCTGACACTAGCTTCAATAACTCTTCAACACATATAATACAATTAATAGAATCAATTTTCATCCATTATCATATCTGTTTCAGCTATTACCCCACATAATACTAATTATATCCCTGAATCGTGTTTTATCCAGTTGTAGTTTAAAATTCTGTATGGACAGGGGGCGGAGTCAAGCAGCAGAGCAGAGAAGCCGCATGGTACAGCAGCTCCTGCGATTTAACTCTAAAAACTGTTAACTTTTCCAAAAAAAAACAACCACAACCGCTGAAAACCATAGGCTACAGCGGGGGAACCGACATGGGACGGAAAAATAAAAAACAAAAGCCCGACCAGCCGAGACCTGGCCTAGACATTGGAGCCATGTGGAGACAGGCACAGGGAGCAACTGGACCCAAGATGGCCAACTATCCAGAAACTTATTCGGACCTGTCTGACGACTTCTCCCAGGGGGAGGACACACACATACCTCTCAGCCTACCGGTGACCACACCCAAGCCCCCGGATCCCGACAATGCACCAGTTACTACAGCGGTGCTTAAGGTGCTGCTGGCGGGCCTACAGACTACGATCCAGGGAGAAATGGCGGGCCTCCGCACGGACCTCCAAGGCATAACCGGGAGACTGAGTACCCTGGAACAGACATCCACTACCACCACGACCCAAATTGTCTCCATGCAACAGGAGATAAGGGGCCTGCAAAGCAAAACAGAGGCCTTTGAGCGGCAATTCGCCGCACTGGAGGATGCACGCCGAACGGCCAACATAAAGATATGGGGCATACCTGATAACATGCCGGCGGAGGAACTACCGCATTTCGTGCGGAGACTACTAGCAGCGCTACTACCATCACGGCAAGCAAAAGCCGTAAGTCTGGACGGAATTTACAGGGTACCTAAATCAGCCAAAGCCCCAAAAACTGCGACCAGAGATACCATAATCCGCTTCCAGCGCAGGGAGGACAGAGCGGCAACAAAAAATCACGCCCAGTACTCATTTGAAGCAATATCACTTACCTTTTTTTACAGACTTAACCGGCAGCACTCTGGCCTGGAGGAGGTCGCTCCGGCCGTTCACTACGCTTCTTCAACAGAAAGGCATAACATATAGACACCCTGCTAGTACACCAGGGTGAGAACACACACGAAGTATACAACCAGCAAGGTGCGCAAGACCTACTAGCCACGTTGGGACTACCTCAGGATGAAATGCGTCCCACGGCACACACCGGGACCACCACACCAAAGCACAGGTGGGATCCTGATAGGGTGCACACCTTTGTTCCGCTACGGCCCAGACATGGAAACCCTGTTGACAACCCAGCGTAAAGGACTCGAGGACACGAATGCTAAATCTCTGCCCCGGACAGTTAGACCTAATTCTGACAGAGTTAATTTTTATTTTATGACTCCTCAGTTATGGTGGTCGTTCTGTTTAATTTGCTTATTTGGAAAGTTTTGCCTGTTACCACCCATGTCTGAACCCTTCCCCAGCAGGACACAAATAATGATGCCAGCCATCCACACACATTACACATAGATCTATGCCACCCATCAGATTAATCTCTCCTCCCCCCCCGCCCGCATCAGATATAAAACGTCACAAAGTTAGTAACGGCGGACGGACGGGGCTATCTTACACCCTGCAACCGAACACCCTCACACTCACAACTATATTACAGAAACAGCAGGGGGGGGAAAATATTGTATTATAATATTATGGCATAATCATACTACTGAACCGAACACTCCCAACCCTTGGAACAGCTCACTAAAACACAGTGGGGCTCACTTAAGGGCACACGCACTAAAAGCGCAAACTAAACTCTCACACATCAGGTATCAATCGGTTGTTGTAAAGCTAATGTCCCAAGCACAATTTTAGTACACATCAGGCACTACACCGAAGCCATATTTCCCTACTTTACCATGTGTACTTATTTTCTTTAATCACTCTATGCATTACTTGCTTGTTATACATTTCTAATATAAAATGTGCAACCTCTTAACTATGCCAATGATTGTCATGGAATTGCTCGCAGTCGCTATCGTGGCGTTGCAAGCGTGTTTTTGTAACCACATGCACAAGTAAAATAAAGAATAAAAAAAAAAAAAAATTCTGTATGGACTCTGATAAAACCACCTCTTCAGGCAGAGAATTCCACATCCTGATTGTTCTTACAGAAGAGCCCTTTCCTTTGCCTTAGACTAAATCTCCTTCTTTCCAGTCTAATATGTGACATTGTGTCTTATGTATAGTCCTGTCTATGAATTGATTACCATACAATGGCTTTTATTGGCTCTGAATATAGTTGTATAATACTATCATAGTCCCTCTGAGAGGCTGTTTCTAAAGTATACAAATTTATATTTGGTAGCCTTTCTTCATAACTAAAATCTTCCCTTCCCCTTATTGTGTAGCCTGCCTTTGCAGTTTTTCTAGAGTCATGCTCCCCTCCTTTAGAACAGGTGTCAAAAACTGTATGACATATTCGAGATGTGGTCTTACCAATCATTGATAAAGAAGCTAAATTATATTTTCGTCCCAAGAATTAATGCCTCTTTTTATGTATGAGAATATATTACTGGCCATAGCAATAGGTATTGTTAGCTAGTTTGCTATCAATAACAATTCCCAAACTTGTGTTATTTTCCCTATCTTGCTGACATGGAAGGTGTATGTTGTTAATGCATTCTTCAGCCCAAAGTGCATAACTTTGCATTGATCTACATTAAGGTGAAAAGTCCCCAGCACTTTGTTGGCTTTAGCTTATTTGTTCTCTCTCCCTCCATTCTCAGATTACCTGTCCAAAGCCTTATCAATAAATCATTCTCTTTTGCTCCACTCTAATGTGGCTGAACTGACACAGTGCTTGCCCCTCTTCTCTCCTTCTCTGTTCAGATTATTTTATTATTTATATAGCGCCATCAGATTCCGTAGCGCTGTACAATGGGTGGACTAACAGACATGTAATTGTAACCAGTCAACTTGACGTACAGGAACAGAGAGGTGGAGGGCCCTGCTCAATGAGCTTACATTCTAGAGGGAGTGGGGTATAGTGACACAAAGGGTAAAAGTATGGGTATGACGTAAGTTGTTAGAAAAGTATACACTGAGATATTGATGTCCCCAAGGTGAAGGCAAGCAGACACCCAAAAGTGGGTTTCCATGATAACAGACGTACAGAGAACTACTTTTGTGTCTCTGTGCTCAGCAGCACAGGCTAAATGGACAGACAGAGAAAAAAAAAACTCAATTTTTTGTTGTGCATTAAAAAGACAACATATTGGCAATCAGACATTGTTTAAGGACATGAGAAGTGACCAATATTTCAGCATGAACATGATTCTCTGATTTTAGAATCTAAACATTTGCTAGCACAATGTAGATGAAACGTATTTCAATATTATTTAGGATCAAATCGTATTTATTGTGACAGCTACCCTTTAATACTATAGTGCTAAAGAAACATGTGGTGACAATTTACATTGTGTCCAAGATGGTGGAATGCAGCTGAAAATATGAACTGGGTAATCCTTCACACACTTCATCTCTTCCCTGACATGCAGCCAAGTAACTCATTCCACGCAGTAAAATTTATTAAACTGTTAGTCTTCAACCCAACAGGGGGCTCCTTCATTCGCCACTCCAATGCAATCCACTAGGTAATTCTTCAGGTTTCAAATCGATCTACATTAAGAACATGAGATAGTTCTGTCTCCTGTGTGAGTTCTCTGATGTCTAACAAGAGCTGATTTGAAGCTGAAACATTTCCCACATTCAGAACAAATGAAAGATTTCTTGCCTGCATGAGCTCTCTCATGCACAACAAGATATGAACTATAAGAAAAAACTTTCCCACATACCGAACAAGAGAATGGTTTCTCTCCTGTATGTGTTCTCTGATGTGTAACAAGCTCTGATTTATAGTGAAAACATTTCCCACATTCTGAACATGACAAAGGTTTCTCTCCTGTGTGAGTTCTCTGATGTGCAACAAGCGTGGATTTGAAGGTGAAACATTTCCCGCATTCACAGCAGGAGAATGGTTTCTCCCCTGTGTGAGTTCTCATGTGTCCAACTAGTGATGCTTTCTGGCTGAAACATTTTCCACAGTCAGTACAGGAGAAAGGCTTTGCTCCCGTGTGAGTCCTCTGATGTGTCACAAGGTCTGCATTATAGTGAAAACTTTTACCACATTCTGAACAAATGAATGGCGTTTCACCTGTGTGAGTTCTCTCATGTGCAACAAGAGACGCTTTTTGGCTAAAACATTTCCCACATTCAGAACAAATGAAAGGTTTCTCTCCTGTGTGAGTTCTCTGATGTGTAACAAGTGATGACTTCTGGTTGAAACCCTTTCCACATTCTGAACAAATGAAAGGCTTCTCTCCTGTGTGAGTTCTTTCGTGTGCTGCAAGAGTTGATCGCTGGCTAAAATCTTTCCCACATTCAGAACAAGAGAAAGGCTTCTCACCCAAATGAATCATCTGATGTGTTACAAGATCTGTGTTCGAATGAAAACTCTTCCCACATTGAGAACACGAGAAAGGTTTGTCCCCTGTGTGAATCATCTGATGAACAATAAGATCTGTTTTATAATGAAAACCTTTTCCACACACAAAACATGAGAAACATTTCTCTCCTGTGTGAGTTCTCTGATGGGCAACAAGAGTGGATTTATAGATGAAACGTTTCTTACAGTCAGGGCAAGAATACATTTTCTCTGCTGTATTATACAGCTGGAGCTGGTCTGAGTTATGTTGATAAAGTTTGCCACGTTCAGGAGATATGAGATGTTTCTGTCCATCTGTTTTGGGATTTGTAGATATATGTGGCTCTGGAGAATTGACTTGTTCACACGGGCTTGCATTTTCCAGCTTTATTCTGTCTCCCATCACCAGACTCCTGCTCAATGTATTTATGTTCTTTAGATGTTCTTCCGGATTATTTCTGTTCACAAAATCATCTGTAAAACAATAACACGGAATTTAAAGGAAATACTGACTATAAATAATGGTCTATCAAATTGTATGAAAAAGGCACAAATCCCACCCAAATGGTTGTATATTGCTTTCACTAAATACATTTTATCAATGTATTTAAACCTTACTAATTACACACTTGATACATTTTTAAAACTATTTATTCGAATTGTATTTTAAAATGTTATTAAAGAGATGATAAAGATGAACCAATATAAGAATATGCGTAGTACATTTACAAAAAATAAAATAAAGACTAATAAGACAGTTGCTCAGGAAACAAGTATCTAATAGGAATGGAGTATAGAAAAACAAAGCAACTGTGGAAGGAGATAAGTGGCCCTGGCGTCCCTAACAGGGAGTTCAAGTTTAAGCCCAGAAATGCCAGAAAAAGTTTGCGGTGCTTCTCTGACTCAAAACCAGAGTTATCTATAACATAAATACATTTTTCTTGCTCAGACTCTGAGGGTGATGATGTTTTATTTTAGGGTAAAATAGGCCTATCCACATTTACTTTAATAATATTTTCTGAGGCGATTACTAACCACCAACTTTGGGATCTTCCAAGTCATCATGGATTTTGCTGAAGAGCAGGCTGGTGGGGGCAGGATTAGGGGCTCTTCGAGTGCTTAACAGTTCTTTGCCCAATTATTTGTAGATATTCTCTGATAATAATGTCCATGGCAGTAGGATTGTCCAAATAATATTACAGTGGGGAAATAAAGCTATTTGTAGTTCTGTCTGTGTAACTGTTACTTTAGTGTTTGCAGGCAGACATGGCAGCTGAGGTATGGGAGCAGGATACCAAACTGCTTCCCCAATGTGTATCGGTCAATGGTACTCCAGTAAATGGTTAGACAATGGCATAAGGAGCTCTGATAATCTAAGTCATCATAATGTGTTCTCGAAGAATCCTTTTTCAAAGTGGAATGTTCTGTAGCTGCCAAAACTAAACATGCATTTTATGCTGGCATATGGTCTTTAGGTACAATATTCTGATTTATAACAAAGTATAAAATCCTTAAAGGACCACTATAGGCACCCAGACCACTTCAGCTTAATGAAGTGGTCTGGGTGCCAGGTCTAGCTAGGGTTAACCCTTTTTTTTTTTTTTATAAACATAGCAGTTTCAGAGAAACTGCTATGTTTATGTTAGGATTAATCCAGCCTCCAGTGGCTGTCTCTTGACAGCCGCTAGAGGCGCTTGCATGCTTCTCACTGTGATTTTCACAGTGAGAAGACGCCAGCGTCCATAGGAAAGCATTGTAAATGCTTTCCTATGGACTGGCTGAATGCGCGCGCGGCTCATGCGCATTCAGCCGAAGAGGAGGAGAAGAGGGAGGAGAGGAGGAGGAGAGCTCCCCACCCGGTGCTGGAGAAAGAGGTAAGAGAAAGAGCCCGGCGGGAGGGGGACCCTGAGGGTGGGGACACCCTCAGGGCACTATAGTGCCAGGAAAACGAGTATGTTTTCCTGGCACTATAGTGGTCCTTTAAAGGATTGAATTTGGGAGTGTGGCAGACTACCTGGTACTCCGACTGGGTCCCTCTGCCAATCACGCTTCCTAGTAATCCCCGGGAAACCATAAGCACTTCACCAGACACCATAAGCACTGTAGCCCCTTAGCCACCGCAGCTTGACTGGGGTCTCGCCATCTTCTCCTACCCTGGATTCAAGTCCTGGATCCAGATTCCAGTGGGTAGACGTCTCCTCCAGAGAGTATAGCAAAAAATGCCATCCCCAAATGCCACCCGTGTTCCCCCTGTCATGGGGGGGCCCCCCCAAGAGGTGGCCTGATGGACCCTTCCGGTGGGCGCCTGTTTCCCTGTCAGACACGGTGAGGGCACTGTGCTCTCTCTGCTCTGCTCCCTCGCGTGCCATTTGCTCATGTTGGGAGCTGGAATATGACGTCATTCCGGCTCCCGGCATCAGTAGACAGCTCGTGCAGCGAGAGGGAGAAGAGCAGAGAGAACGCTCCTTTGCCGCGTCTGACATGGAAACAGATGCCCGCCGCACTGAAGCCCCACTGGACCCCAGGGACAATTCCATGCCAGCTCTCCAGGTAGGGAGGCTGGGTGGACTTTTTAAATTTAAAAATAATAATAATAAATTGTGTGTGTATGTATGTGTCTGTGAGATTGTGTGGGTGTCTGTGTATGAGTGTGTGTGCACCCACTTATATAGTGTATATTGGGTTTTTCTTGGGGGCTGGGGGTGGTGTCTTGGGTGAGTTCCTACACTTTTTTCTCCAGGACTTGACCCCTGGGGCCACACACTGCCTTTCATGCAAAAGCCCCTACATGGGGTTTCCAATACAAACACACAGGGAATTTTCTCCCAAGATCCTCTATACTTTAGAGATAATGGCCTGGGAAAAACCTATAATTGAATTCTCTCTCAAGTACAGAAAGAAAAAAAAAAGTACAATATTTTAAAACCCCTCAAAACATAGTTAAAACAACCATGTACCCCCTCAAATCTTACATCCCTGGATAGCCTGGATCTGAGTGCACAACATATCCAAAAAGTGCCCATGAATACAGGGAGTGCAGAATTATTAGGCAAATGAGTATTTTGACCACATCATCCTCTTTATGCATATTAGGTGATGTGCATCTCTGTAATGAGAAGGGGTGTGGTCTAATGACATCAACACCCTATATCAGGTGTGCATAATTATTAGGCAACTTCCTTTCCTTTGGCAAAATGGGTCAAAAGAAGGACTTGACAGGCTCAGAAAAGTCAAAAATAGTGAGATATCTTGCAGAGGGATGCAGCACTCTTAAAATTGCAAAGCTTCTGAAGCGTGATCATCGAACAATCAAGCGTTTCATTCAAAATAGTCAACAGGGTCGCAAGAAGCGTGTGGAAAAACCAAGGCGCAAAATAACTGCCCATGAACTGAGAAAAGTCAAGCGTGCAGCTGCCACGATGCCACTTGCCACCAGTTTGGCCATATTTCAGAGCTGCAACATCACTGGAGTGCCCAAAAGCACAAGGTGTGCAATACTCAGAGACATGGCCAAGGTAAGAAAGGCTGAAAGACGACCACCACTGAACAAGACACACAAGCTGAAACGTCAAGACTGGGCCAAGAAATATCTCAAGACTGATTTTTCTAAGGTTTTATGGACTGATGAAATGAGAGTGAGTCTTGATGGGCCAGATGGATGGGCCCGTGGCTGGATTGGTAAAGGGCAGAGAGCTCCAGTCCGACTCAGACGCCAGCAAGGTGGAGGTGGAGTACTGGTTTGGGCTGGTATCATCAAAGATGAGCTTGTGGGGCCTTTTCGGGTTGAGGATGGAGTCAAGCTCAACTCCCAGTCCTACTGCCAGTTCCTGGAAGACACCTTCTTCAAGCAGTGGTACAGGAAGAAGTCTGCATCCTTCAAGAAAACATGATTTTCATGCAGGACAATGCTCCATCACACGCGTCCAAGTACTCCACAGCGTGGCTGGCAAGAAAGGGTATAAAAGAAGAAAATCTAATGACATGGCCTCCTTGTTCACCTGATCTGAACCCCATTGAGAACCTGTGGTCCATCATCAAATGTGAGATTTACAAGGATGGAAAACAGTACACCTCTCTGAACAGTGTCTGGGAGGCTGTGGTTGCTGCTGCACGCAATGTTGATGGTGAACAGATCAAAACACTGACAGAATCCATGGATGGCAGGCTTTTGAGTGTCCTTGCAAAGAAAGGTGGCTATATTGGTCACTGATTTGTTTTTGTTTTGTTTTTGAATGTCAGAAATGTATATTTGTGAATGTTGAGATGTTATATTGGTTTCACTGGTAATAATAAATAATTGAAATGGGTATATATTTGTTTTTTGTTAAGTTGCCTAATAATAATGCACAGTAATAGTCACCTGCACACACAGATATCCCCCTAACATAGCTAAAACTAAAAACAAACTAAAAACTACTTCCAAAAATATTCAGCTTTGATATTAATGAGTTTTTTGGGTTCATTGAGAACATGGTTGTTGTTCAATAATAAAATTAATCCTCAAAAATACAACTTGCCTAATAATTCTGCACTCCCTGTACAGCCAAAACGCCACCAGGGTAAAGTTTTGACTGACCGCACACGAGGCTCCTTCCCAAAATAGTTCCATAGAATCGGTGGTAGCGGTCGGTCTCTTTCGGAAGTACAAAAACAAATAAACTACCAAATGTAGTCCATAGTTATAACGTGCAGCTTGTTCCTTTAATCCATATGAAAGATTCCACCGAAAAGTGCTCTTCTAGAAAGTAAAGAACTGAACGCAGGCGGGAATGGAAGTTCAGAGGTGTTTGCGAGGTCGAGTGTCTGATTTTAGTTCCATGCAAACGCCAAACCAAACACCGCTGCCTGTGCTCATGCAAATAAGATGGCCGCCACCACATATTCGTGCATACGAACGATGATCACCCAGGCGAACACTGAGGTGAGAATCGTTACAAGGTGTCAATATGGTTTAACAAGCTTCCCGAACAGCACAGTGAAACCACAAGAACAAAGTCTTTTTACATGGCCCAAAGTCCTTAGGCAGGACGCTAGCCAGCAGGCTCCTCGAGGAACACGTGGCAGAGGCATCTTTTCCACAAGGAAATATTGGGTGTATGAGGGAAATGGGATGAAGGGGGAAGCATGAGATAAATTGAGACAGATGGTGGAGGTATTATAAGCGTGCCAGGGAGTTGTAAAAGTTGATGAACTGTTTGTGTATGTTTGATGACAAGTGTGTCATGAGAGTTGTGTATGCATAAACACAGTGAAGCTCGAAGTCTTGTGAAAATTCTATTCATGCAACACCTGCATTTAGCCCACATCTATACCAACTGATGCCAGCCTATGAGAGAACTCCATTTATTGTTGAGTGACACTGGTCCTTTCATCTAATGATCACGGTGTCTACTACTTATCACATTAAGGAAACTAAGTTGTGAACAGATGAGGCTAAAAGTTTAAACTTAGACAGATTACCTCTCTAAAGCATACTGCATGTTGGATTGATATTTAAGATGCTTGCCAAAGTTCCCTGAACTCCAGGCATTGGACTTTCATTTGCAGTTATTTTTAAGTGATGAATTACGTTTTTTCCTTTTGCATTTATACTGAACGGCAACAGTACAGGTGGTGGGTCTCAAGTTTAAGATATGTAGGGGCATTCATTACGAAATACTCAAAGGGGACTTGATTAAATATTTATATATAGTAAAGCACCCTATCATTGGTTTAAAGTCATTTTTGAGTGACAGGACATACTTCTGTAGGATAATGTGCTATCCCCGATTATTTCTTAAGTTTTGGAATTTTTGATTTGGCTCTCTGAGTAAATTTAGTTTATTGCACAGACTATCATTTGTTCACATTTTAAGTACTGGTGCTCCACTAAGAATCCCGGGGCACTTGTGAGATCTAATATCTCGATGTTTTCACAACTCCTGCAGGGTACTGAGCAGTGTAATATGTATATTTGGATTGTAAAAATGCAGTAAGCTCAATCTATTTCATTTTCTAGGTTTATTTACCATTGTAGGTCACTACTGTTAATTTTTTTAATGGAAAATGTAAAACTGAAAAAAAAAATAAAAAAAATCCAACCAATCAGACAGATCTACTTTAACACAGTGGAATTATGGTGTAGAATGGTTAATATGCAAACAATACAAGCATCTGTTTGCTTAGTGTTTATTACTAACCTGTCCTTGGTGCTTTGTCCTGCTGCTGACCACTCACATACGGAGCTTCACCTCTCTTGATCACGGATATAAGTGGAGGTATGATGTTCATCTGCCCTGGATGTGTAATATAAGAGTGACAACACTCTCATATTACATTATATGAATGTTTACAAAGAAATACAACTCAAATTCCATAAAGGTGTTTTCCATGCGACAGATTTAATACAGAGAGAATGAGTTTTCTTACCCAGAGAGCTGAGGGTCTGGTAATTCTCCATCATCACATCCCGGTAAAGCTCCTTCTCTTCATAATTTAAATAGTCCCACTCCTCCTCGGAGAAGTAAACGGCCACTTCCTCAAACTCACACTGATCCTAAACAAGTTACAAACTATCATTATAAGAGCAGCCATCTGACCGCACACTGCAAATTACTGCAAATCATAGAATATTTTATTTCCCTTATTAATTGTCATCTCTTCCCCATTATGCTCAGTTTACGATCCCCTCTTCCATTAATGTAGGAAGACAATAATAGATAGGCGAAGTGTCTCTGTGCATTTCTCATTTACCTGTCCATTCACCAAGTAATCCATCCCTGACAACTTCTCAGTCATCTCCACCTTCTTGTAATTTATTTGGCGAGAGTCACCAGGTAAATTGCTTTATCCAAACACTGGACTCTGTGCACATTGCCATACATGTAATTTAGATGCCTGGAAAAAGTTAAGAAACGTTGCTTTTGAAACAAACCATCTCTAAAATTAATATATATAACCAAACAGGAGATAATGAAGTCTACATTAAAAATACTGTGCAACAAAGGAAGTTTAAAAATTAGATCTCTCTTTACAGGAAGTGTTTACGGAGGTTGTGCAAGTCACAAGCAGGAAGGTGTGAATAGGCTGCATAAACAAAGTGCTCTAACGCCTACATGGCACATATAATTGAGCAGTGAGACTGCAGGGGCATGATCTATACACCAAGCAGTTTTGGTGTTTAGAGGTTCTCTTTAGACATATTAAAGCAGTAAAGTCTATATAAGCATGGTGAATTAGGAGCAACGTACTGATCTCAGATGACGTATGCATGCCTCATGTTGTTGCTAGGGCAATTAATTTGAGAATGGACCCTTTTTCGTGATGTATATCCAAAACAGTAAGCTCTAATTGGTGCTCGGCCTCAGTTAACGCTGACTTGAGTGGCATACATCATTAAATGCAAATGTTGACATGGAAATCTGTTTGTATTTCACAACTGTAAACACTTACCGGCTGTTTGAACCAATAATGTTTAATGGCTGCATTTTAACAACAAGCTCCGTATTCTCTGCACAGACTGCATACACTCACACATAAACACATGTATCAATACATTTAGTGAAGGCAGTTGTTGTAATATGTATGCCATGATCTCATTACATTCAAATTAAACCTTATCAGGATATGCTGTCAGACGAATACTGTTCAGTAGTGTGTCTGGGCACTTGTAGGCCGGGTTAAATGACCAAAAAAAAAAGGCAGCATTTTAATGAGTGTGTACGTGTGTCAGACTGACACTGACAGTTTCAAATACATTTATGCAGAAGGGCACTGACAGAAGCCAAGAGTCAAAGATCTCCTCCACCCAGCACCACAAAATATAAATCATAAACTTTCAATGAATGTAAATAAACTTTCCTACACCCACCATAAGATACCGGACAATGTTTTGACAGCTTGAAAGGACTCAGCGCGTTCTTCATAAAAGGGCTTCCTCAAATTCTTGGAAGGCTTCAAACTTATCTTCTGCACTCCTGATTTGTAGACATACTTGCTGCTAAGCAATGATGTACATTATCTTAACTGTTACATTGTCCTCCCTGCCCATTCACACCATCTAATGCTAGAAGGTCGGTAATAAGTTATTCAAAACCTGCACTAAATCATGAATGTCCATCCCATCCCAGACACAGCTCCCCCCCACCCCCATACTGTGAGCCTGCTCTGAGCACTGACACACAGAGCAATGTAACTTACCTGCTAATCAGTGATAATAAACATGGACTGACAGAGAGCAATGTAACTTACCTGCTAATCAGTGATAATAAACATGGACTGACAGAGAGCAATGTAACTGCTAATCAGTGATAATAGACATGGACAGACACAGAGCAATGTAACTTACCTGCTAATCAGTGATAATAGACATGGACAGACACAGAGCAATGTAACTTACCTGCTAATCAGTGATAATAGACATGGACTGACAGAGAGCAATGTAACTTACCTGCTAACCAGTGATAATAGACATGGACTGACACAGAGCAATGTAACTTACCTGCTAATCAGTGATAATAGACATGGACAGACAGAGAGCAATGTAACTTACCTGCTAACCAGTGATAATAGACATGGACAGACACAGAGCAATGTAACTTACCTGCTAATCAGTGATAATAGACATGGACTGACAGAGAGCAATGTAACTTACCTGCTAACCAGTGATAATAGACATGGACAGACACAGAGCAATGTAACTTACCTGCTAATCAGTGATAATAGACATGGACAGACAGAGAGCAATGTAACTTACCTGCTAATCAGTGATAATAGACATGGACAGACAGAGAGCAATGTAACTTACCTGCTAATCAGTGATAATAGACATGGACTGACAGAGAGCAATGTAACTTACCTGCTAACCAGTGATAATAAATATGGACTGACACACAGAGCAATGTAACTTACGTGCTAATCAGTGATAATAGACATGGACAGACACAGAGCAATGTACACTTACCTGCTGTTTATTGATAAATATGGACTGACACACAGAGCAATGTAACTTACCAGCTGTTTATTAAAGGGACACTCCAGGCACCCAGACCACTTCTGCCCATTCGAGTGGTCTGGGTGCCAACTTCCACTACTCTTAAACCTGCAGGTGTCATTATTGTAGTTTTTATAAACTGCAATAATTACCTTGCAGGGTTAACTCCTCCTCCAGTGGCTGTCTACTAGCACAGGTATTCTGTGCTATAGTGTCGCTGGACGTCTTCACACGTCCAGCGTCACTAAAATCCCCATAGAAAAGCATTGAAAAACATTTTCAATGCTTTTCTATGGGGAGGTCTAATGAGCATGCTCAATAGGTCTCCCCTGCCGGCCGCGCATGCTCAATAGGTCTCTGCAGTAGGATTCCCGCTGCGGCAGGCTGTGAATACGCAGTAGGTTTCGCCCCTGCCGCAGGCCGTGCATGCGCAGTAGGTTTCCCCCTGCCGCAGGCCGTGCATGCGCAGTAGGTTCCCCCCCTGCCTCAGGCCGTGCATGCGCAGTAGGTTCCCCCCTGCCGCAGGCCGTGCATGCGCAGTAGGTTCCCCCTGCCGCAGGCCGTGCATGCGCAGTAAGTTCCCCCTGCCGCAGGCCGTGCATGCGCAGTAGGTTCCCCATGCCTCAGGCCGTGCATGCACAGTAAGTCCCCCCCCTGACGCAGGCCGTGCATGTGCAGTAGGTTCCCCCTGCCTCAGGCTGTGCATGCGCAGTAGGTTCCCCCCTGCCGCAGGCCGTGCATGCGCAGTAGGTTCCCCCTGCCGCAGGCCGTGCATGCGCAGTAAGTCCCCCCCCTGCCGCAGGCCGTGCATGCGCAGTAGGTTCCCCCTGCCTCAGGCCGTGCATGCGCAGTAAGTTCCCCCCCTGCCGCAGGCCGTGCATGCGCAGTAGGTTCCCCCTGCCTCAGGCCGTGCATGCGCAGTAAGTTTCCCCCCCGCCGCAGGCCGTGCATGCGCAGTAGGTTCCCCCCCTGCCGGCGGGTGTGATCAGTCTGCCCCGCCGGCTGACGTAATGAAGGGTTGGAGCGGCGGCGGAGGAAGAAGCAGCGACATGGGACTTGTCGCTCCCTCTGGTAAGTGATTGCAGGGGTTTTGACCGTTTCAGCAGCCTGGGATGGAGGAGGAAGGGAGAGGGGACCTGCAGTGTCCCTTTAATAGTAAATATGGACTGATATTAGACAATGCTTCTCCAATGTCCCAGGAGCCAGCTTACCTGAATAGATAATGTTTGTTATAAATAAAGTTTGCTTTGTTTTGATTTCACTTTATAAAACACAATGATCCCTTGGATAGAATGCAACACTTACCTCCAGCAGCCCCTGTCTAATAAACCGGAAACCCTTGTTTAGACTCTACTTCCTGTGCGTGCGTTCCAAGCCTCTTTCTCGATCTCACAAAACTACTGTAGAGATATAAACACCAGAGAAAGAGACCAAGATAAAAAGGTCTCCAGCAGCCCGATCACGATGCAGAGCGGCGGCCATGTTCCTGGAGTCCCATCGCTGTGACGCTGTCTCATAAGGCTCGGGGAGAAGAAACAGACAGGAAGCGTTACTCTCGTGTGTTTAGAACTCTATTGTGGTTTATTACTGGAATACCCTGAAATATCATCACAAATTAATTATAATACAATATAATGAAATATAATTAATTATAATAAAATATAATGACATATAATAAAATATAATGACATCTAATGCTGCTCCCTAGATGAAGATACTGAGCATTCCTGTAATATGGCCTTTATGGAGATTTGCCTGTTATTATTGTAATGCTTGTCTAATGTGATTAAATGTAATAAAACCAGATTGAAAACCCAGAGTTGTGATTATTATAACCTGTCAGCACACACGGGGCGCCCAGACCTTGATATAACCTGTCAGCGCACACAGGGCGCCCAGACCTTGATATAACCTGTCAGCGCACACAGGGCGCCCAGACCTTGATATAACCTGTCAGCGCACACAGGGCGCCCAGACCTTGATATAACCTGTCAGCGCACACGGGGCGCCCAGACCTTGATATAACCTGTCAGCGCACACAGGGCGCCCAGACCTTGATATAACCTGTCGGCGCACACAGGGCGCCCAGACCTTGATATAACCTGTCGGCGCACACAGGGCGCCCAGACCTTGATATAACCTGTCAGCGCGCACCAGACATGATATAACCTGTCCGGCACACGGAACCCCAGACGCGGTACTGTACTGTCGGCGCTGCAGGCCAGACCTTGATAACCTGTCCGAAGCTTTTGAAGCTGGGCATGATATAACCTGTCAGCATGAACGCGCCGTCTCAGCCGCAATCCGGCGCACGAGCTAGACATGATATAACCTGTCAGCGCACACGGGGCGCCCAGACCTTGATATAACCTGTCAGCGCACACAGGGCGCCCAGACCTTGATATAACCTGTCAGCGCACACAGGGCGCCCAGACCTTGATATAACCTGTCAGCGCACACGGGGCGCCCAGACCTTGATATAACCTGTCAGCGCACACGGGGCGCCCAGACCTTGATATAACCTGTCAGCACACACAGGACGCCCAGACCTTGATATAACCTGTCAGCACACAGAGGGCCCCCAGACCTTGATATAACCTGTCAGCGCACACACAGGACGCCCAGACCTTGATATAACCTGTCAGCGCACACGGGGCGCCCAGACCTTGATATAACCTGTCAGCGCACACGGGGCGCCCAGACCTTGATATAACCTGTCAGCACACACAGGACGCCCAGACCTTGATATAACCTGTCAGCACACAGAGGGCCCCCAGACCTTGATATAACCTGTCAGCACACAGAGGGCCCCCAGACCTTAATATAACCTGTCAGCACACACAGGACGCCCAGACCTTGATATAACCTGTCAGCACACACAGGGCGCCCAGACCTTGATATAACCTGTCAGCGCACACGGGGCGCCCAGACCTTGATATAACCTGTCAG
>OW240922.1:7199315-7220854 GCA_933207985.1 Pelobates cultripes | reverse complement strand
TTAGGTGGAGGTCACTTTAGGACCACTGAAGCATGGCTTTCCAGCCCAAACCAGTTCCAACACTCTGGCAGTGTGCCTGGGACAACGCCCTGCTGGAGAACAATGGGACAGGAAATGGGGGAGGGGTACACCTTCCTATACACAATCTATATACAGTCTAATAGAAGTCCATACACTGTGCTTAAAGGGCCAGTAATAAAAATCCATTATGTTCTTAAAAGGCAATACATCCCAGGGGCTGTAGTCACAGGCCAGGAGGCGGGCAAGCAGCCCCTCCAAAAAACTCATGGCAAATTCCTTTAAAGGGGCGAGTTTGCTACATCCGCCATTTCTCCATAGGAAAGCATTGATTCTTTGCTTTCCTATGGGGTGGCCTAATGCACATGCGGCACTTGTCGCGCCTACGCATCAGCACCTCCTCGTCAGAGGAGGCAGAGCCATGACCTAGCAACGCAGGACGTTGGGATCAGGTACGTAAATAAAGGAAGGGGGAGGCAGAGGGTGCTATAATGCCAAGAATACAGCTTTGTATACCCGGTACATCGTGGCACCATAACAACCTCCTACCGGTTAACTTGTTGAGCCCGAAGTGTTTCTTTAATGCATTTTATGCCTTCTTCATCCCTGCCATGGCAAACAGCCCTCTGCACACTAGCAGGAATTCAAAGTCAGCCACCCATCCACCCGTATTCTCACACTGAAAATCTGCCGATAAATCCACACATCTTCACAACGCTCTCCAATCGTGTCCGCTTTATATTCCGTTTTGCACCAAACTCTCTTTTCACCTGGGCTTTCAGCATTAGCATCCTCACCTCATCAATAGGGACCCTGAATCCCCTATCCTCTGTGTTACAGGCATTTTCTCTACCCTTACTGCCAATCATACCAGAAAACCATACATCCACACTCCTAGAGCGATTTCTCGCACATTTTACAGAATTTATAAATAATAGAGCCCCAACAAGGTTTGAGAAATTGTGCATCACTATGAAACTCTCTCTGTGATTGATTCCTTATTTCTTACACTGTTACAAGCTCGGTCAAGAAACCTCAAACCCGTCTGTACAGAGGTATACTGGGGCATGCTTCTCCCCTACCATGCTTCCATCGTTTGTGAGATATAGGAGATGAATTATTAATTATTATTTCATATAACCTTTATGGATTTACACAAAATAGATCCTGCATTACTAACAACATACTGGAGATGCCAGCTAACAATATAGACTTAGGCCTATATGTGGCTGTAATATAATTATTATTTTATCGTTTATTTAGCGCCAGCAAATGCCAATGCCATAAGAACATAGATTAAATCTATCACTATCCGGCATTGCCCTATCACCCTGAGACATTCTGGTATAATCACACAATGTTATCAATAGGTAATTATAATAAATTATTGCTCATTCTATCGGTTTACTGGGAAATCTGTCATACCAAACTGGAAAACCTATGGGTTGTCACGTTAGAAAACATCACAGCCCTCAAACAAATGAGGTTTTCCTCCATAGATCAATACCAGAGTTACCATAACAATGGGCCATCATGGACATACCTTGTCTCTCACAGAGGTACAATTGGGGTTATGTATAGAAAATGTTCAGTGAAAAGTGGTCGAAAGCACTAAAACAGGGTAATTAACATGGAAACCAGAGGAAATAACTGGCATATTCCATGAATTCGGCCCTTTTACATCTTTGCAGCAGTTACTCTTTATCTAACACATTGTTGGGACATACTGCCATGTGGGGTTCCCTTTTTCTTATCACAGCCTTACCCTGGCTTTTTAGGGTCACTCCACCAACACTCCCAGATCTCAATGATGTATTTGTGTCTTACATCCACAGCCTCCATATGTGCTTATAAAAGCCTCAATATAATCTTTTTGGATACTATTTTGAAATGATTAGATCTTTGGAGGAGCTTTTGAAACCATTTTAATATTTTGAGATCTATATGCAGATGTATAGAGAATGGACAGCACTCAGTCTTAAAAAGATTTTCCAATTTCTTTATTGATGTCCGTCAAATAACATCTCACCATACTTTGTGCTAATACAGTTATGCATTATTCATATATTAATATTTTGAATTTTTTTTTTTTTAAAGTTTATCCAATAATATATCAAATCTTTTTAAAAGCTTATCCAAAAATATTGATCCAAGACCATATATTGATTCCCAACGCAACTCCTAACCATTTATTGGTCCATTAATTAAAGTTCTCACAGTCTTCCTCACCATTTGATGTGTACTTTATTAATTCACTGTTTATTAAGATGGACGATGTCTAACATGGTACTAAACAGCCTGAGCAAAACATTATTCGCTTTTCTTCTTAATCAGAGTAAATGTAGATTTTTATTTTTGTTGTTGTTGTATTTTATCCTTTTCTCCTGTGCTTTGTGGTACAATTTTATGAACATGGTACATTGTTATATATTACATTTTATTCACTGTGTTACTGTACATTTGTTACTCAGAGAATGAAATGTGTTTTGTGATATAGAATCTTTGGTATAAAGTAATTTTTTCCCTAATAGTTACATGTTTCTGATATCTGTCCCTCTTACAGCTGAGTGGGTTTCTTTGAACAATTGCATTGCATCAAATAAAGTCAGCCATCTTCACAAGGGCCAGAGCCCAGAGAAATCAAGTCATCAAGGGACTCCGTGACTAGAAGAAGCTGGAGGTGACAGGGAGGTTTTTGAATCTCATCTCAAAGATGGACAACCAGGTGAACGGACAGGTAAGGTAGACATTCATAAAAACACTTCTACATTACATTAATGGAGGGAATCTTAACTCGAAGATAATGGAAAAAGAAAGACAGAATTTACCGTAGTATTCGGTGGTGGACACTGGAGAAGTATTGATTCAGGATAGGACTGTCACTAATGGAAGGAGAGAGGGAGTATTGATTCAGGATAGGACTGTCACTAATGGAAGGAGAGAGGGAGTATTGATTCAGGATAGGACTGTCACTAATGGAAGGAGAGAGGGATTATTGATTCAGGATAGGACTGTCACTAATGGAAGGAGAGAGGGAGTATTGATTCAAGAGAGGATTGTCACTAATGGAAGGAGAGAAGGAGTATTGATTCAGGATAGGACTGTCACTAATGGAAGGAGAGAGGGAGTATTGATTCAGGAGAGGACTGTCACTAATGGAAGGAGAGAGGGAGTATTGATTCAGGATAGGACTGTCACTAATGGAAGGAGAGAGGGAGTATTGATTCAGGAGAGGACTGTCACTAATGGAAGGAGAGAGGGAGTATTGATTCAGGAGAGGACTGTCACTAATGGAAGGAGAGAGGGAGTATTGATTCAGGAGAGGACTGTCACTAATGGAAGGAGAGAGGAGTATTGATTCAGGAGAGGGCTGTCACTAATGGAAGGAGAGAGGGAGTATTCATTCAGGAGAAGGTGAGAAGGAGTATAGATTCAGGAGATGACTGTCATTGGTGGAGGAAGAGAGGGAGTATCGAAGCACATTGTGAGACTGTGAATGCAAGTTGCGCACACCCAGTCCAAAGGGCTTCACATTGCATGCGTACAACTAGACCATGACACAAAAATGAAGATATCTCTTCTTAGACAGTGTTTCTAGCTGAAACACTGCACATGCAGATTGTTCGCTCCATGACCACTTCCACAAGAAGATGAGGTTGGAGTAAATCTTGACGGGAGTTTTTGTAGATAAATAATTCTAAAAGTTTTTTTTTAATTATTATTATTATTATAATTTTTTTTATTCTTTATTTTTGGTTTCATACCACAGACAGGATTTGCCATTAATAACAAAAGATTAGTGTCACGGTCTGAGTAAGTGTTCCCGTCAATCATTCCCTTATTCCCATAAAGTGAAATCGCCAAGTAATCCACAGAGTAAAATACCGCTGGTATCGCCGCATAATCCACAAATAAGCCAAGACTTAATGCTGGAACAAGTCTGATTTAATGGAAACAAGGGCATTCAATTTATGCAACAAAAAACTCCTCATCTGGGCCAGGCTAGATAATTGAGTTTAAGCAACATACTAAACTCAATTATCTGCTGGCCAGAAAAGTTAACAATTTTCACAATTTTTGGAAATATACTTTATACATATCATAACTATATCCCTGGGTAGCTGAGGATGATATGAGCAACATATCCAAAATTCACGAAAATCCATTTGGTACTTTTGGAGTGGCACCGTGTGGAAGTTTGACCAGCTCACCACGAGGTTGTATCCGACTCAGAGTTCCACAGAATCAGTAGCAAGAGCCGGTCTCCATTCAGATGGATTTGCACTAAAACCACCATAGATAGAGTAAAGGTGATTCGTGGAGAATGCTCATCTTGTTCGACTGTTTGAAACTCTTGAACGCCGTTCTTCGACTTCCATGGGTACCAGGTGTTTGTGCGAGTGCCATGCTGAAAACAGTTCCGGGCACTCAACGACCAAGTCCTGCTGACCAAGTTCGGGAGTTAAGATGGCCGCCGTCCATTGTTCTCACCACGTGCGTTTGTATGCACGAAATGGCGGTCACCTAGGAGCATTTAATTAACTTGCTGTTTTCGTGTAGTTACACAGAGTTCCATGTTCTAAATGGTACCCAGGGTGGTCTTCATTCGGTAAAACTAATATTTTACCAAACAATAAAAATTAAACAAAATGAATCCAGTGAATGAAACAGCAGGGAGGGAAAACAACCGAACGAGTTGAGGGAAATCCTTCACAATTAGTGTGTACATGACAGGTCAAACAGTGATAGGTGTCAAACATAATTTGTAGTTCTAACAGTTAGTGAAACCCCTGCCGTGGGATGAAGGTTTTATCTTTATTAATACTCTGCTGGTGAGGGATACGCATGTTGTTGATGATTAGGAGCATCCAAGGCCGCATCGTCTTCTATGGTACGAGGATATTCAAGGTAAGTTGGGAGTGTCAGGGTAAAACTGGGGTGTCTGGCTATTATAGTATTCGATTAGGTAGTCTTAACATTTATACGTCTATATGGTGCTAACTGAAATATGACAGCACTTGGCTATATAAACAGCTAAAAGCAACCAGTTGCCAACAGTTTAAGATTTGACAGGACACTGTTTATAAATCACTTCACAGAACACAGAACTCCATAGGACACACAGCAGTGCAGCATAAAGCAATAAAACTTTGGCCGATAGTCAAATCACACTGAATTAACCATTCATTTGACCATTCCTAGGACCATCCAATAAGAATAATTCTACCAGATTTTACGTTTGCTGAATTTTAACTTTCCTAAATAAGATTCACTATCTTATATCAGAACAAGTCAATACCTCTGGATAAAAATTTGGTATGCTAACATCTGGCAAATTTACCGTTAATATATCGTTATTCCACCTGCAGGAATGTAATTTTTATAACCATATATTCCTCAGCTATTTATGATTTCTAATAATTGAAATCTGACCAATATTTATCCTGATATATATTCCTGCTATTAGTAAAAATGTATTAATTTAATTAAATCAAACCAGCATAAATACCAGTTAGGTTGTAGATTTTCTCTCAGATGTGTAGATATGTCCCAGGAATTTTGGATGCAAGTATGATGAGGATTGTATGGAAATAGATAAAAGTTTTCAGAGTTCTGGAGTTGTTAGTTGGAAAAGGTAATAGTAAGAATTAGGTGTGCAATTTGGTCATAATTTTAGAATTAACACCTCCTAACCTTAATTTCACCCTTTTCTTACAATGGAACTTTGTAAGATTCAGTTTTTTTTTGTTTTGTTTTTTAAGAAAGTAAAATTAATTACTTGGTGTTATCTGTCATTAGTGTCTGGTTTTCTTGTGTGAAACTGTGTTTAAGATTATTTATACTCATTGATATTTATCCATGAATAGTCTATGTTATTAACATAATACTAATTATATATGATTAATATAATAATCATAAATTATAAGTGGATAGTGTGTATATGTATATATAATTATGTATACATTTGTCTCTGGGTTAGTTACATTCCTCCCCATTTTTGCTGTTAGACACCCTGCCTTATCACTTGTCTTGTTTACATAAGTCGCATTCCTTAGTTCAGACTTGAATGAATAGAGTGATAGAAAGAAAATGGAGTCACCTCTGTTCTGAGAGTGACTGGCAGTATACACTTTTAATTTCTGTCTTAACACAAAATGTCTGCCAGTATAAATATACTGACAGTGGATCGCTGCCAGGTCTGACAGTATGTTTGTCTGTAGGTCTGCTAGGATAGATTTAAGCACTTGAGTTGTGACTGGTGCTTTGTCTGGGCCCCGCGGTGCCAGGTCTGGAGACTTTTTAAGCGGCCGGGCTTCCATCTCTTCTTCGAGGGAGAAATCGTCGAAGTATTCCAAGTAGGCCTCGGGGCACGCGGCTATTTTGAGTCCCACCGCGTTGTTTGCTTGGCACAGGAGGTCTCCCATATGCAGGCCTGGACACGGTTTGCCTGCTTTTAGTGCATTAGTTTTTTCGTTCCATAACGGTGCTAGCAGTTAAGTTCTCTGAAATTACCAATTTGGTGTTTTGGCCTCTCCATCGGGTATAGATTTAGGCAAATGCCTGGAGCTCTCCCTCAGTGCGGTACTCTGCTCGGCTGCTTGGCTCCGCTCCTAAAAGTCTTTTTTTTATTTTTATTAACATATTATGATAATTTGAAAAGCTTAGCCAAAACAATTTAAATTGAGGCCATAATGTGTAATAATTATAGTTTATGTCTGGTTGATTAATCTTGTTGTAGATTGATCTGTAACAATGACATTTCTTCTTTAGGAACAATGCGAATTTAAGGAAGTGGCCGTTTACTTCTCCGAGGAGGAGTGGGACTATTTAAATTATGAAGAGAAGGAGCTTTACCGGGATGTGATGATGGAGAATTACCAGACCCTCAGCTCTCTGGGTAAGAAAACTTCCCCCTATTTAGAGGAAATCTTTCTCATAAGAACATATTCATATCTGGGACAAATTGACATTTCTTCACCTATGTTCCTAACTCATCGTAATCATAATAAATGTGTATCTTTAAATTCTAATTGATAATAATGTGTCCCGTTAAATACAGGAAGGATTCACATGACGCCTTTGATTATATCAGCGATTGAGCGAGGGGAAGAGCCGTATGTCAGGAGCCACCTGCAGGATAGTCTTTTGAATACTGGCCCAGGTTAGTAATAAACATGTAGGTGGTATTAGGCTCCTTTATGGGTCAGAGATCTTGGCTTTTCTTTTTTCCAGGCTTCTCTACCTTGCTGATCTCTGCAGGGGAGCTGAATTATTGTGAAGCTCTCCATACAGCTCAGTGTGGTAAGAGTTTGCACACTTTGTGACATCATAAAGGCATTATAACTTTGCCCTGAACTGGGCTGGATCTTGTACAGCACATACACAGTACAGCTGCTCATTGACAGTGGGAGTTACTGTCAATATTTTAGGTAAGTCCCCCAAACCGAACACCTGCCATAAATGTTTTACTCAATGTTAACCTGACTGCGTTGCTGCTAATCACACATAAACCCTACTCCTAGCACTAACCCTACAGGGTACATTTAGTCTTTATATGAGCAGCTTCAGCACAGTCAGAATGTAATGCATTGTGCTTCGATCTCCTATAAAGCAGCAGTATTGCCAAATCCTGGAATATGGATTGTCAGCAGAGATCTACCCTACCCCCAGCACTCTATCTACAACTGCTGTTTAGGTTGGATTGAACTGATATTAAAGTGAACTTGTCGTGAGAGATATTGGCTTTCTCACCATCTGGCTTGGATAATATTACACAATGAAGTGATTCCACCCATAATACTATAAAAAGCTTCTATTTTAATTTATCTTATTTTATTTGTTTTCAGTGGGTTGTTGTTAGATACTTCCCACTGGAGTGATCAAGCTTGGTAGAGTAACCCTTTAATAATGCAGAAGGTCTGTAGGTGCTGTGGAGAACCCATTATTTTTATTTTTCACGCTGTCAAATGGTTTGACAGAAACATGGTTGCACGCTGTAGTGGATGTGGTGCATAGACCCCTTATTATAATCTTTGATTAGCTGGGATCAAAGCGTTCAGATTAACTCTGTTATGCTGCAGGAGGACTTTTTATAGTGTACTGGTTGGGACCCTTTGTAATTGTTTGGCGAGCTACCACAGCTCAGGCTATTGTAAAGGTCTCCGTACAATGCATAGTGCTCAGTATATGTGCATTTATGGCTGTGGTCAGAATACACCAGATAAGTTAGTTTAGCATAGCCTGAAAAAGGTTTAAAATGCTCAGCAGACCAGTTATTTTCACAATGTAGATTGTTTCAGTTCTCTTCTGTAACCTGTCCTACATACTTTCCCTGGCTTCACACTAATTGCCTGTATGTGTCACTTAACACAAGTGGGGATGGACCAGTCGTCCCTGTGGGTGTTACAAACTACAGGAACTTGGCCAGCTGTCTGCTTAACTGTATGTCATTCCATAAAGATCTCGTTTTTAAACCTTGTTTATTGCAGTGTGTTGGATTTAAAATGTCTTATTTCTCCTGCTCTGTTAATAGCCTGCATGAGCCTCCTGTGTGTCATTAAAGCTCAACTAACATAGCAGAAAATACAAATGTGCAAAGTTAACACACTGTGTTGTAAGATCTGATTGAAAATGAAACAATACATTTTTTTTTCATGGAGGCTGTGTAGGACACAGTCATGGGAGATGTGGTTAGTATATATTACCAAAAATTAAAGTGATTTAACTGATTTAAGTGGCAGATAATTAAGCAGTGAGACCTCAAGGGGATGATCAATACACCAAAACTTCTTCATTAAAAGAACAGTATGGTTTTAATGCTATATAGTCCTGTGCAATATTTAGGTTTGTCCCCCATCCCCCTTATGTCCACTAAAAAGGTAAGATTTACTCACCCGATAGCCATTGCCGGACAGTCATCCCACCGCACTGGCTAAGATCATCAACCTTAATTATCTTCACCAATCCAATGTTTCCCCACAGGGAAGCTTATGTGTATCCATAGCAAATCCCTGTGCTGTACCAATCAGCAAGTCCTCACAGATACATTGAATCCATGCATCTTTATGGGGAGTGTTGAGCATGTTGCTGAATTGAGATACTACAAAGATTGCAGGACCTCATCCAAGAAGTACCTCTTGTGGCTACATAGTTACATAGCTGAAAAGAGACTTGCGTCCATCAAGTTCAGCCTTCCTCACATTTGTTTTTTGCTGTTGATCCAAAAGAAGGCAAAAAAAACAGTTTGAAGCACAATTTTGCAACAACCTAGGAAAAAAATTCCTTCTTGACCCCAGAATGGCAGTCAGATTTATCCTTGGATCAAGCAGTTATTACCCTACATTGAAAGATTATATCCTTGAATATTCTGTTTTTGCAAGTATGCATCTAGTAGCTGTTTGAACATCTGTATGGACTCTGATAAAACCACTTCTTCAGGCAGAGAATTCCACATCCTGATTGTTCTTACAGTAAAAAAACCTTTCCTTTGCCTTAGACGAAATCTTCTTTCTTCCAGTCTAAACGCATGGCCTCGTGTCCTATGTAAAGTCCGGTTTGTGAATAGATTTCCACACAATGCTTTGTATTGGCCCCGAATATATTTGTATAATGTTATCATATCCCCTCTCAGGCGACATTTTTCTAAGCTAAATAGGTTTAAATTTGTTAACCTTTCTTCATAGCCGATATGTTCCATTCCTTTTATTAATTTTGTAGCCCGCCTCTGCACTTTTTCTAGTGCCATAATATCCTTCTTTAGAACAGGTGCCCAAAATTGCACAGCATATTCAATATGTGGTCTTACCGGTGATTTATAAAGAGGCAAAATGATATTTTCGTCTCGAGAATGAATGCCCTTTTTCATGCATGACAATACCTTACTGGCCTTGGCCACTGCTGATTGACATTGCTCATTGTTGCATAGTTTGTTGTCTATAACAATTCCCAAGTCCTTTTCATGTGTTGTTATCCCTAATTCGCTTCCATTAAGGGTATACGTTGCTTGTGTATTCTTTACGCCGAAGTGCATAACTTTGCATTTTTCAGCATTATATTTCATCTGCCATTTGAGTGCCCAGTCCCCCAGTCTATCTAAATCCCTCTGCAGCAAAGTAATATCTTGCTCACATTGTATTATTTTACAAAGTTTTGTGTCATCTGCAAACACTGAAACATGACTTCCAATGCTGTCTTCAAGATCATTTATAAACATGTTAAATAGAAGGGGTCCCAGAACAGACCCCTGAGGGACACCAGGGATAGCCAATAGAGATGGCCATAAGCTGCAAACATGGCCTTTTCTCAGATGTCCTTTTAAGCTGATTTTGATGCTTAGATTATCCATTGAAATATTTCTAAAATAAATGAATTCACAGCAATGTTTTGAACCAATCTATGCACTGCTAATGTAATGCTGATTGGCATGTGAGGGAAACTATTTACTTCCCCCCCTTTTCTGACAGATGAATGGAACACTCTTTTAATTTTTCCTTTACTGAGTAGAAGTAGGGGGGAAACTAATTTTCAAGATATTTATGGACATTTCAAATGTGTAATAAGTTTATCCCAGAGAAATGTGTTCCCCTGCAAAATGGTTCTTGTAACAAATCCACAGTACTAAGGCTGAGTATATTCGTTATAAGTCTCTCGAATCACAAGCGCTGCAGTGATTATAGCTCCCACGTCCCCAAACACCAGCCTAGACTTGATGAAATACAATACAGAGACACAGTAAACACGCCCATGACACTCCCACAAACACACCCACAAAATGTTCCCAAAATGCAATGTCACTGTGACTCAGCATAAATGACAAAATATGGAAGACACACCAAGATACATATTTCCCATATAGGAACTCCCACAGTCTATACATCCCCGGAGAGCCTGGATCCGAGCGCCCAACAAATCTGAAAAGTGCTCAGATCCCACAAACACAGCCAAAACGCCACCGTGGTAAAGTTCTGTCTGGCTGCACACATGGTCCTATGCCCAAAACATTTCCAGGGCATTTTGTGCTTTTGTCGGTCAACTTCGGGAGCTCTGTGCAACCAAAATACCAAACATAACTTATAATTACAGTGTGTAGCTTGTTCACCTTATTCATGTGAACGATTCCACTGAACCGTGCCCTTCCAAGTTGTATAGAACTGAACGCAGGTGATGATGGAAGTCCAGTGGTGTTCGGGAGTTTCACTGTCAGATTTTAGTTCTATAAGCTCGACGCCCAAACACTGCTGCCTGTGTTCGCAGGAATAAGATGACCGCCATCTCGTGGTCGTTCATATGAACTGCGGCCACCCAGGCGAACAATTAGAACACTGCGGTGGAAATCGCTACAAAGTGTCATTTGGGCTTAACAAGCACACGGTTGGTCTCTGGTTCGTGCGGTTGTTTGGTTCCCGAACAGTATAATGGAATCCCACAAGCAGAGCTTTTTAAAGTGTATTTTACAGTTCTTGCTGCAGGGTCGATAATCCTGAGACAGGAGGCTGGCAAGCAGGCTCCTCCAGGAGCCCGTGGTGAACGCCCTGGCAAAGGGGCGATCGTCACAGTTCTCATTATTGGTAGGATTAGTAAGCTTGTGTACACTAAATTTCATTTTCCAAAGCAAATGAAAGTAAAAGTGTGTCCATGCAATTTTATAGAAGGAAAACAAAATATTCCACAATGCGTCATAGTCACATATTTTGTTTTTATGAAAATATTTTCAGATTTTCTAAGTATGTTAAACAATAAATCATTTATATTGACAGGTTTTCTTTAACTTCAAGTACATTTCTTTCAGGTGGTTCCATCAGCAGAGGTTATCCAGAAGGACATGAGAAGAACACAATTACACAAACCAATACTACGAAAACATCTTTTAATAAAAGGACCAAGGACTCAAACTCCCAGAAAACCAGGAATCCCTCAGAATCTTGTATGTCTACAAGTGAGATAGAAAACAGAAAAACTAAAAAATACCCCTGTTCTGACTGTGGAAAAAGTTTTGCCAGTAAATCAGATTTTTCAAAGCATCATGTAACTCATACAGGAGAAAGACCTTTCTCATGTTCTGAATGTGGGAAATGTTTTAGTCGACAATCACATCTTGTTAGTCATCATAAAACTCACTTAGGAGAAAGACCTTACTCATGTTCCGAGTGTGGAAAATGTTTTGTTAGTAAATCGTATGTGGTTGTACATCAGCGAACTCACACAGGAGAGAAACCGTTCTCATGTTCTGCATGTGGGAAATGCTTTGTCAGTAAATCCGACCTTGTTGTACATCAGAGAACTCACACAGGAGTAAAACCTTTCTCATGTTCTGAATGTGGGAGATGTTTTAGTTGCAAATCACATCTTATTACACATAGCAGAACTCACACAGGAGAGAGACCTTTCTCGTGTTCGGAATGTGGGAAAAGCTTTAGCCGGCAATCAATTCTTGTTATACATCAGAGAACTCACACAGGTGAGAGACCTTTCTCATGTCCTGAATGTGGGAGATGTTTTAGTCGCCAGTCACATCTTGTTGGCCACCTGAGAACTCACACAGGTGAGAAACCTTATTCATGTTCTGAATGTGGGAAACGTTTTAGTTGTAAGTCAAGTCTTGTTATACATGGGAGAACTCACATGGAATAGGAGCCTTTCTCATTATCTGAATGTGGGGATATGGTTGGAAAGGTATGTATATCTTGTTAACCATCATAGCACTTACATAAAAGAAAAAGCTTGTGATTTTCTGAATTTATGAAATGATATAGTTCACTCTTAAGGTTTTATGAGGCAACATTAGGTTTACATGGGACTAAAACATAATGTGTTGTAAATGTGAGATGTGTTTTACAAAACCTGTAATTCACATTGTATTTACTATCCTGCATCTGAAACCATAGGAAAGTATTTCTCATTCTTACACTATATATAATAACTCACACCTTTTTTTTTTTTTTTAGTACGTGACATTTATTTATGATTAGAAATATATATAGAATTCCTTCTTATTCTGCAAAGTATTATGGCTGTAAATGTTGTCTTTGTTTGTTGGCTTGTCATAAAATAAACAATCTTAACAAATGAAGAGTGTAAGAGTGTTATGCAACCTTGTTTTAGCACTGTAGGAGAATATATGCAAAATAATTTTCTTTGGCATAGTTAACGTTGTTATTAAAGGGTCACTGTAGGAACTACAACCGTTTAATCCAATCATGTCCAGGCGCCCCCTGGCAATCTCCCTCCATCTAGTATTAAACCATTTTTAAACAGTTTAGGTACCTGACCACCCACAGCCTGGCCCTCACTGGAGGTGTGGCTTAGACCGATATTACACAATTCATACTAGCAATGGGTGATGATAGGTTGATACTCTCAGCCAATCACAGCTGTCCATTGCTGCTCAGGTGAATGCTTCCTCTTTCGATAAAGCAGCACGGAGTGGATGTGCTGCTAGATACTCTACTTTAGAATTAAAAGATTAACGCTGAATGGAAGAACAGCACCAGGAGATTCCAAACACTATTACAACTTCAGTGACATAAAGCATTTACTAAATTAAAGCATTCCGTTAATTCTTTTATATAACACTGTTTTTATGTTTAAAGGACCACTATAGTGCCAGGAAAACATACTCGTTTTCCTGGCACTATAGTGCCCTGAGGGTGCCCCCACCCTCAGGGTCCCCCTACCGCCCGGCTCTGGAAAGGGGAAAGGGGTAAAAACGTACCTTTTTCCAGTGCTGTGTGGGGAGCTCTCCTCCTCCGATCCTCCTCTTCTCCTCCCCGTCGGCTAAATGCGCACACGCGGCAAGAGCTGCGCGCGCATTCAGCCGGTCGCATAGGAAAGCATTATCAATGCTTTCCTATGGACGCTTGCGTGTTCTCACTGTGATTTTCACAGTGAGAATCACGCAAGCGCCTCTAGCGGCTGTCAATGAGACAGCCGCTAGAGGGAATGGGGGAAGGCTTAACCCATTTATAAACATAGCAGTTTCTCTGAATGTTTCTCTGAAACTGCTATGTTTATGAAAAAATGGGTTAACCCTAGCTGGACCTGGCACCCAGACCACTTCATTAAGCTGAAGTGGTCTGGGTGCCTAGAGTGGTCCTTTAATAATTGTGGCGTTGATTGCAATCTATCATTTCACAATCATTTTATAATGTAAGGGCGTCTGATGAGTCACCAGTGATGTTGACCCAATCAAAAAGACTGTACTTATCCTTTTTTGAAACACTTTTCTTATTGTTTGTTCATCTAAAATGGGCCCCATACATTACAATAGGCAGTTACTGTGGCAAACCTAGCCACTTGGACATTATTGTGTACTGTCTCTTTAAGGGTTGCCGGTATGGGGTTCCTTTTGTGTGTTAGAGCGTGTACTGTAATGCAATGTTAATGATGTATTTCCTGCCTGGGCTATCTGCCAACCGCAGATAGCTAATTCCTTTCGTTTCACGAACGGCACCCTCGCGGGCCGTTCGGGAAACGAACAACATATCAGTTTATAGCCCACACACTTAGAGGCGTGTGGCACCTATTAACCGATTGCAACAATGTTGCAATTGTTAATTAGAGGCTCTCCTGGGTGGCCGTCGTTCGACTACCGACCATGCGGCGGGCGGCCATCTTGGATCCTTTGTTCCCTCAGCGGTGTTTGGTCGTCGAGCGCGTGGAACTAAAAACGGCTACTCGACGGCGCGAACACCGCTGAGCCTCCAGACCGTTCAGGAGGTCCGGGACATTCGGTATTTTGTTTCACTATATGCAATCGACATTTTAAGGCTATGTGTTAGTGAATGTGTTTTTCGTGCGGCGTTCGGTTATTTTGGCTGGGATCTGAGCGGTAATCTCACGAATGATGCGCTCAGACCCCAGCTAGCTACCGAACGTCCATTCGTTTAAATGAACCAGATATTCACGGAATTATTGAATTTAATGTGAAATGTAAGCTCTGCTGCACGGAGGGATAATCCACTTAACGGTATATTCCAGTGGGAGGATCCCTCTCGTGCAGCAGTGCCTGATGGGAAAAATGTCTTGTTTTGTAAGTCCCCCATGTAGTCCCCTCTGGGAATGTCCCTTGGAGGGGACTTAGGAAACCCCTTGCATGGGGACTTGTATAAATTGTCCAGCCGATTAAAAAGACCTCAGTTGACTCCCAGCCTATGTGTCGTCTAGTTCTTGGGAAGGAAGGGTTACTACAGTGCTGTCTGGATTATTGTATGCTGATTCCCTGGATTATCCTTTGTTGTTCCTGTTACCCAGCGGAGATATCGTGGATTATACTGCTTCTCCGCTACAGTTACGCTTAATAGATCATAATAATTTAGATGACTTATTGACTAATTAACCCCTTAATAATGCGTGATGGAATTATTCAGTCATGGATGACCTTCCTTTTAAGGACCCACGATGGAATAATTCTATCATGCGCCATTTAACCAGCAGGGACTGTTTCCAGGGGAGATCCGCGGTGTCAGTGGAGACTTATTCGGGTCTCCCTGCAAGCCCCCTCCAGCTTGGTTATTGGCTGCAAAGGGTGGTCAGTGCTGGGCTATGCAGGCTTCCCATTGCTGATCACAGTTGGCGATCGTGGCTACAAGTAGACTTTAAATTATATTGTGACAACTTGATATGATTTAGCAGCAGAGAGGGAAATAATCCCTCTCATCCTGCTAGTGTGTAGTGTAGACCTCACTGAGTACTCTGCACTGTTAGGGATTCCATCTGTTGATATCAGCAAGGAATTTTCCCATGCAATCTTGTGATAAGTGAGATTATGAGCCAACCAATCCGTGTGCTCTGACTGAAATTACATGGCGTGGGAAAGCCCTTAAAGTTCAGCTGCAATGTGAAAAATATTTCTTTGGTTCCATTAGCTTTACTCTTCTCCCCATTCACAGAAATTGAGCCAAGTGTGTTCACTTCTCTATCCAAAAGACTACCCATCTCTCTGTCCCAATCTGTCTTGTTCAAATTGTCCAATTATCCCTTTTGTTCTTCAGTAAGCAGAGGGTGTGTTGGTAACATGAAGCATTCCTAGAAGAAGCAGGGAGAGGTAAGATTCTTCCACAGCATGTTATCTCTGATAATGGATTCTTATCGATATTACATTTATAAATTACCTGGCAACGCTCACTCTTGCTGCATTCCACCACCTAATTAATGCAAGTTAACTACTAGCTACCTGTTCAAGCTGCTATTGTCTCATTGAAGGTATCGCAATATACAAAACAAATAACAAATATCCCAGAGTCCAAGTACAATGTAAGATTGCAAAACAAAAAGTAAGATACAATGTGATATGGTGATATGAAGCAATTTAAGAAGAAAAAAAAAAATCCAAAATTTGTGTTTCTATCCTGTAACCGCAGGTGGTTCTCTTATTTACCACTATAATGTCTTAAAGCATAGAACTTAGTAGGGCTAACCATACAGATATCTTAGCCATAATTTTATATAGTTAGTGTAAGAGATCCTCTATTTAACATATATAAATAGAGAATACAATCTAAAATAAGGATTGTCTTGGAAGCAAGATTGTCTTTTGGATATTTATTATATAAAAATATAAAATCCATTATAGCAGAGTTTATAAGATTAAATTACATGCTTGCAAATATCATTAATAGGTTAACATACCCTTCTGAACATGTCATCATGTCAGCCTCTCTATCATTTTAAGATGGAGCAGCGTCTGTCTCCAAGTCTCTCCTCTGTGTCTTAACATTTAAAAGTACACCTATTTATACCTTAGGTGTCTCCATTTTAGGGTTACCGTAGTTCATATATGAAAAAGTAACACTTCTTTTATTTTATTCAATTTAGGACCTCCCTTAACTTGGCAAACATACAAGGCCATAACTAAAGGGTGTATACGTCATGGAAATTTTCCTGGCTTAGTTCAAGATGGCATCTTAAAGTCTGAACATCTTTATCTACTATGGTTACCACAGTATATTACTTACTGAAAGAGTCGTAGCATAGCCTTGAAGCTTGTTTATGCATTATTGTTATTGTATTTTGTCTGGGACAAAATGGCGTGAACTTATTATGCACTGAAAGTAGATAAAAGGTTATTGCTTAAAGGGACACTCCAGGCACCCAGACCACTTGTGCCAATTGGAGTGGTCTGGGTGCCAACTCCCATCACCCATAACCCTGCAAGTGTAATTATTTCAGTTTTTATAAACTGCTTTCCTATGGGGAGGTCTGATGCGCGTGTGCTGCTTTTGCTGTCGGCAGGGGAGGAGAGTAGGCAAAGCCTGACCCAGCGCCGCGGGACATCGGCGCTGGACTCCGGTAAGTCACTGAAGGGGAGGGAGAGGGGCACTGTAGGGTCCTGCCGTGCCAGGAAAACTAATATGTTTTCCTGGCACTGGAGAGTCCCTTTAAGTGAGCAGGTTTTCTACACAATTGTGTAAGTGCTAGTGGAATTCTTTCTTTCTCACGGGGCACTTAGCACTTAGAACACAATGGTGTAGAAAACCTGTTAAGCAGCATGGTTTCAATTTATTAGAACTTTTTAAGTTTTATTTCATATTTCTTTTTCCTCTGACTATTTAGTTAGATTAACAGGGAGAGAGGCTTTATCTATAACTAATTCTGTCTGGTTATTCTCAATAATCCTTAATATAAGGTGCATTATTTTCTGCTGATACTCCAGGAGCTAGCGGAACTCGTTTATAATTATTAGAAGACTCAGCAGTCAGGTAATCCTTTGGAGCTCCAAGGGAACATTGCAAAGAATTTATTTTTAAACCTATTATGAGGTAAACAATTGGGACTGCAAATGTTAAGCATGAAATGACTGCTTTTAACTATTGTGCTCTTAATTTCAACACCCAAGTAACTGTGATTAAACTTCTAAACAAGTTAAATTAAGTGCAATCTCTATACAGGTGAGTTTAATTCCAATTGTGCAAGAATATCCCTCTCGGGCTATTTATATTCAACCCACTCATTACGATCTTTTCATTATATAACTGCTCACTTATTATGTACACTGAATATTACATAAAAAATAATTTACTTATGTATGAATTATACACAGCCCCTTCTAATAGATATGAGCCCGTTGCAGCAAATACTATATGTATACATTGAATATCGCCCTCATCCAAAATGGTGTCCACACTACTTCCTCATACATCACTTTCGAGTTATGTTGGACTACCTTTCAATTCAAGAACCGGAACTTATATCACCAACTCTCTGAAAACCAGAAACAGCTGTACGAACACCAGACCCCGATAATTACAACCCGGGAACATTCAAAAAGCCGTCCTTCAACAAAGCAGCATCCACTTTTGAGAAAGCTTCGGCAAAACGCGTAAAGTGAGGACTTGTTTTGTTTTATTTACCCACAGAATTGTTTTTATAGTATATTTTACTAGCTGTTTTGTTCAGCCTTTTCTTTTACAAATAAAGTACCTTTTATTCATACCTATCTTTGAGGTATCCATTCATACAGCTGCTACAACCTATCCGGTTCCTACATATATCATTGGGTGGGGATTATTCCACCTCACGCTCTCCACACCAGAGCAGGACATTGCTCTGGGTTATGTAAGTAGGATTATTTTCTCTATTTATACCACTGTAGTTTATGTACCACCATTGGAATTTTCTCCTGTGTTTTCTTAAATGATGTCTCCATAATTTTGGAATCAGGCTGGGAATACCTTCCACATATATCCATAGACGGGGATTATTCCGTCCAGGCCTGCTAAACAGAGCTGGTACAGCTCTAAAAAGTGTGAGTTGCACTTGATCTATTCATATCCCTCTTTACTTACCTACTGAACTGCACCAACTGCATTTGTCTTTTATTTTGTATTCAGAGATTTATAAACTAGGAATTGCCCTTGTATTGTATGTATACTCAATTTTTCCTCCTATTTTTTATCTTGCTATATATTTCACAAGGGTGAGAGAACTCCTTGTTGGTGATTCGCTGCCATTGTCTGTCTGATATCGAGCACCTATACATCCTGTTGTTTTACTGGCATATTTATAAATCTTTTTTACTAAACAGCTATTTCTGTGCACAATCCATACCCATATCTGCCAAGGTACGGAGTAATGAACCCAGGACAGGGGTGGCATGCCCCATGGAGGAGTGCCATTCACGTCATTTGCATCACTGGCTGATGCCTAAATAGAGGGCTTTCGTCTGGAAAGATGGTGGCAGGCTGCTCAAAGATGGGTCTTATCTGCCTGACTGACAGCCTCCCTGGCTGGCCCCAATCTCAGGCCTTCCCACTGTCCTGCTTTCAGCGTGACATCCTCGTTTCTGGGTTCCTGTCTTGCCAGTCCATTTTAATTCCCTGGTCTCCAGCATTTGGGGACAACAAGAACTGTTGCTGGGCACCACAGGGCGAGTGCATTATTAGCTGTGCTGCGGGCACTAGGACCACTGTCAGCGCTCTCTGCATGGTCCTCTATGTACGAGGCTGGCCAGGATCCTGGGTGCTTTACACCAGGCTCACATATCCCTTCAGTAGGTGTACCTACCTGCTTTCCAGGCACACCCACAATGTGTGTCACCCTCAGAAGGTCCCGCCACAATTAGTTCCAGATGTCTCAGAGTTGGGGGAAGGGGGTTTGCAATCTACCCCAATCATTAAGTCACAGGTAAATGATGTCACCGTTCATAAGGTTGAGCTTCTAGGTTAGCTCAGCATCAGGGGATTTGTAGTTATGGGGATCAACTTCCTGGCAGACAGTTACTAACTCTAATTGCATTAAAACAATCCAGTTTGTGTATTTACTGAATAGGAGAGTTTCTGATAATTACATTGATAAATAGTGTCCAATGAGCATGACTTTGCTGACCTAGTAATATGGGGACAATGATACAAAAAACAAATATCACCACAGTGATAAGTAGTGAATTATAAGCAAAATAATACTTTGCTTTTATAATCAGAAAAAAACAGTCTCCCAAGGTCGTTACCCAAAAGCGACCTTTAGACAGGATATAGAAAACCACAGAGAAATATTGGGGTACGGCTGTATAACTCTAAAACAAAGGGAAATAAATAAAAAATAGTGCAATACAGTCCGAGTCTTCCTGTTTCTAGATGTAGAAAGGGACATGGCTAAATGGCACTGACATACATTGCATGCACTGTCATGCATTGGCATACATTGTATTGTGTATTTTTGTGCACTCTTTTCCTACAAAAAAATAAAATAAATTTAAACAATAAAAACGGTGCTTATGGTGTCCAATGCAGTTCTTATGGTCTTTAGCCGCAGCTAGGAAGCATTGATTGGCGGAGGTACCCAGTCGGGGTGCTAGGTGATACATTACATTGGTGGCAGAAGTGCGAGGAGCAGCATCCTGGAGATGCCGGTTTTGGATTATAAATGGAAGGATAGAGCTAGCTAGCTACCGTGCAGCGTCCCATGGCTAATAATGTGTTTACACTGTCCTTGGTGTCCCTGGATAGAGGACATTAGGGACACCAAGCAGGATGGTGGGACAAGATACGAAATCAGGACTGTCCTGCTGAAAGTGTGACTGTTGGGAGGCATTGCTTAGCACAGCAATAAAAACACAAATGCATATATACATAATGTACTGTGTATAAAGCAGGACAGGCCAACATTTGAACATTATTACTAGTAAACTGTTATTGCGGTATATTTTGGTGACTGTGGTTATTCATGCCCTGTGTCTTAGCTTGGTTACAGTCTATGAGTTATGCTACCACAGATATTGCTGGAAAAGGGAGCATTTTTCAGACCTGCCATTATTTTCTTTCCTGGCAATAGGCCGTGGCAGCACTACGCTCCCGCCCTGGTGGTGGCTGAGGAGGTAGGTGCTCATTGTATGTTTGATTTAGGGGGGTTTCTGTCCAGAGCTATGAGGAAGGAAATCACGGCAAATCGGAATAAAATGTCCACTAAATGTCTGTGTTAGTGTTTTATGAATTCTAATATATAGAATGCAATGAAGGTGTTACCCTGGGCGTCCTGTGTGCGCTGACAAGTTATATCAAGGTCTGGGGGTCATGTGTGCACTGACAGGTTATATCAAGGTCTGGGCGTCCTGTGTATGCTGACAGGTTATATCAAGGTCTGGGGGTCCTGTGTGCGCTGACGGGTTATATCAAGGTCTGGGGGTCCTGTGTGCGCTGACAGGTTATATCAAGGTCTGGGGGTCCTGTGTGCGCTGACAGGTTATATTAAGGTCTGGGGGCCCTCTGTGCGCTGACAGGTTATATCAACGTCTGGGCGCCCTGTGTGCGCTGACAGGTTATATCAAGGTCTGGGCGCCCTGTGTGCTCTGACAGGTTATATCAAGGTCTGGGCGCCCTTTGTGCGTTGACAGGTTATATCAAGGTCTGGGCGCCCTGTGTGCGCTGACAGGTTATATCAAGGTCTGGGGGTCCTGTGTGCGCTGACAGGTTATATCAAGGTCTGGGCGCCCTGTGTGCGCTGACAGGTTATATCAAGGTCTGGGCGCCCTGTGTGCGCTGACAGGTTATATCAAGGTCTGGGCGCCCCGTGTGTGCTGACAGGTTATA
>OW240922.1:7181070-7192263 GCA_933207985.1 Pelobates cultripes | reverse complement strand
AGTGCAGAATTATTAGGCAAGTTGTATTTTTGAGGATTAATTTTATTATTGAACAACAACCATATTCTCAATGAACCCAAAAAACTAATTAATATCAAAGCTGAATATTTTTGGAAGTAGTTTTTAGTTTGTTTTTAGTTTTAGCTATGTTAGGGGGATATCTGTGTGTGCAGGTGACTATTACTGTGCATTATTATTAGGCAACTTAACAAAAAACAAATATATACCCATTTCAATTATTTATTATTACCAGTGAAACCAATATAACATCTCAACATTCACAAATATACATTTCTGACATTCAAAAACAAAACAAAAACAAATCAGTGACCAATATAGCCACCTTTCTTTGCAAGGACACTAAAAAGCCTGCCATCCATGGATTCTGTCAGTGTTTTGATCTGTTCACCATCAACATTGCGTGCAGCAGCAACCACTGCCTCCCAGACACTGTTCAGAGAGGTGTACTGTTTTCCCTCCTTGTAAATCTCACATTTGATGATGGACCACAGGTTCTCAATGAGGTTCAGATCAGGTGAACAAGGAGGCCATGTCATTAGATTTTCTTCTTTTATACCCTTTCTTGCCAGCCACGCTGTGGAGTACTTGGACGCGTGTGATGGAGCATTGTCCTGCATGAAAATCATGTTTTTCTTGAAGGATGCAGACTTCTTCCTGTACCACTGCTTGAAGAGGTGTCTTCCAGGAACTGGCAGTAGGACTGGGGTGAGCCTTGACTCCATCCTCCAGCGAAAAGGCCCTGGCTCATCTTGCCTGATGATGTCAGCCCAACCAGTACTCCACCTCCACCTTGCTGGCGTCTGGAGTCGGACTGGAGCTCTCTGCCGCGCAATCCAGCAGGGGCTACATCCTGGCCCATCAAGACTCACTCTCATTTCATCAGTCCATAAAACCTTAGAAAAATCAGTCTTGAGATATTTCTTGGCCAGTCTTGACGTTTCAGCTTGTGTGTCTTGTTCAGTGGTGGTCGTCTTTCAGCCTTTCTTACCTTGGCCACCTTGGCCATGTCTCTGAGTATTGCACACCTTGTGCTTTTGGGCACTCCAGTGATGTTGCAGCTCTGAAATATGGCCAAACTGGTGGCAAGTGGCATCGCGGCAGCTGCACGCTTGACTTTTCTCAGTTCATGGGCAGTTATTTTGCGCTTTGGTTTTTCCACACGCTTCTTGCGACCCTGTTGACTATTTTGAATGAAACGCTTGATTGTTCGATGATCACGCTTCAGAAGCTTTGCAATTTTAAGAGTGCTGCATCCCTCTGCAAGATAGCTCACTATTTTTGACTTTTCTGAGCCTGTCAAGTCCTTCTTTTGACCCATTTTGCCAAAGGAAAGGAAGTTGCCTAATAATTATGCACACCTGATATAGGGTGTTGATGTCATTAGACCACACCCCTTCTCATTACAGAGATGCACATCACCTAATATGCTTAATTGGTAGTAGGCTTTCGAGCCTATACAGCTTGGAGTAAGACAACATGCATAAAGAGGATGATGTGGTCAAAATACTCATTTGCCTAATAATTCTGCACTCCCTGTATGTGTGTGTATACATATATATATATATATATATATATATATATAGAATAATTCTACATATATATTTATGTAATAAAATTTCACAATTAGGTCATTTTATTAATTACAATTAGCTGGATCTGCCTGACAACCCAGGCCAAAAGTCCAGGGAATTTAATTTGCTAGCACTATATTTAACCCTTTAACTTTCCAAGATACCATAAAACCTGTACATGGGGGGTACTGTTTTACTCGGAAGACTTCACTGAACACAAATATTAGTGTTTCAAAACAGTAAAATGTATTACAACAACGATATTGTCAGTGAAAGTGAAATTTTTTGCATTTTTCACACACAAATGGTACTTACACGGATGATATAATTGTTGTGAAACGTTTTCCTGTTTTGAAACAGTACCCCTCATGTACAGGTTTTATGATGCTTTCAAAAGTTACAGAGTCAAATATAAGGCTTGCGTTTCAGTTTTTTCACATTGAAATTTACCAGGTTGGTTGTGTTGCCTTTAAGACCGTATGGTAGCCCAGGAATGAAAATTACCCCCATGATGGCATACCATTTGCAAAAGTAGACAACCCAAGGTATTGCAAACGGGGTATGTCCAGTCTTTTTTACTAGCCACTTAGTCACAAACACTGGCCAAAATTGGCGTTCAAATTAGTTTTTTGCATTTTTCACACACAAACAATATTAACACTAACTTTGGCCAGTGTTTGTGACTAAAAACAACTGGACATACCTCATTTGCAATTCCTTGGGTTGTCTACTTTTGCAAACGGTATGCCATCATGGGCTACCATACGTTCTCAAATGCAACGTAATCAATCTGGCGAATTTCAATGTGAAAAAACTGAAAAATGTAACATGCTATATTTGACCCTGTGACTTCCCAAAAGACCATAAAACCTGTACATAGGGGGTATTGTTTTACATGTGAGACATCACTTAATACAAATAGGAGTATTTTATTGCAGTAAAAGCAAACAGTATTATGACACTCACAGTTAGAATGTCACGTAGAACTAAAAAAAAAGTTACATTCTTATTTTTTCCTATTTATTTATATTTTATTCATATTAAATTATGTTTCATACCTAAATATTTGATGTTAAATGAAAGCCCTGTTTCTCCTGAATAAAATGATATATAATAAGGGTGGGTGCATTTAATATGAAAGAGGTGAATTACGCCTGAACAGACATAGTACTTATAGGAGAGCATATATGTAGTGTTTTTGTGGGAACTGCTGTAACTGGGGCAGGGAACAACTAATCAAGTTATTACTCTGAAGTGTGTTTCTTTTCTTTTTTTTTTAATTCTTTATTTTTGTTGTGCAAAGAAGTTTGACAGAAATGTCTGCAGTGCCACAGTAGCAGTAGCAGGCAAGATTAGACATCCATTCATTGAGAGAACAAAAGGTGAAGTTGCACATTTTGCTAAAATAACATATTAATACAAATTGTGTTGTTAGGTGATTAAAATTCAGAAACAGAGTAAAGTCATAAACGGTTTTATAACCTAGCGTCTTCGTGGTGCATAACAATAGAGCTACCCGTGGAAATAATACGGCAGGTAATAAGTCAGAATACGGCAATATGATGGTAATAATCAGTCGAGGGTGTAAAGGTCAGTATAGTATGGGCTCGGACTGTGTCGCTTGTAGTTTAGTGTAGTTTTGTGGCCACTCTAGGGTGTAGGGGAGCAGGGACGCATTCTGGCTTTTCATGGTTAGCGTTTGTCGTCCTCTGGGTGTATGTTGGGTCAGTACGTCGTCGGTAGTCGGGACTCCTCTCAGTGTAAACCGAGGCGGTTCCATGTCTCTGAGTGTAAATATGGGAAAGGCATGGAAGGGCTTTAGTGTTTATAAGGGGGCTGTGCGCCTGGTGTGTGGTCCTGTCTGTGTCTCAGCAACCGCTGAAATGTACCCTCTTGTCTGCCGGCTCGGATTACATGGTTGTCACTGGGGACCCCCTATGGGTGCGGCTGTTGCTCTGGGTGGTATCGTAACTGGGAATCCAGTGGGGTAAGGAGGACAGCTCCCGGGAGGTTGCCTGGCCCATTTAAGAATCTGGGTTTAGTGTCCCGTGTGTCCCCGTTTCCATGTCCCCCTATTCCCAGTGCCCCACTGTCATACGACCTTTGTGGTCAGTATCGTCCCTAGGGTTTCATGTGTCTATGTTCAGGGCTTCCAAAGCACACACTTAAATCAAATAATTAAACATAAAGTGGCATAAAATGTGTAAACTCAAACATTTTAACTCAGACGGAGGTCAAAAATTTTTTTAAGTTGAAACTCTTGGTAGGTATGGACAGTCATTATGGGAGCAGCTTCATGGCCGTCAGGCCTCCGGTATGGGTAGTCTCATGGAGGGTTTAGCAGCTTGGGGGTATCCCTTTTCCCCCTCTCTCCAAGTGTGTGTGTCTTCGCCTTCACGGCTGCTGGGCGACCGGTCCCTTGTAGTGTCTGGGGAATTGCAGGTAGGGGGGCAGCTGGAGTTTCTGCAAGAAGTCTGTCGGGTCCTCTGTGGCAGACAGGACATGGATTTCCTCCCCCCTGGATACCACTAGTGTTCCCAAGACCCCCCATCGGTACCTGATGTCGTTTGCTCTCAGCAACTTGGTGATGGGCAGGAGTCTGTGCCTGGCCAGCAGAACTGAAAATGGTAAGTCCGCATACACTGATATGGAGCAGGCATCTACCTGCACGCTGGGGCTTTTCCTGGAACAGGCCATTATGGCAGACTTCACTGCTGTGTCCCTTGTCACCGCAATTATGTCCCTGGGTGAGTCAGCTGGAGCCGTCGGTGCCTTCCTTATTCGAAAGGCTGCCACCAAAAGCGGTGAGTCACCATTCTCTCTGACCCCCATCGCCTTTAGTACTTTGTGTGCAAAGTCCAGGAGGGCCTCCGGTTGTACGGTTTCTGGAGCTCCGCGGATCCGAATATTCCTCCTGCGGTGTCTGGCTTCTAGTGATGCCACTGTGCGGGTAAGGCTGTGAACTTGTTGTGTGAGGGTTTCCACCTGGGAGTGGGTGTCTGTCAGGCGCTGCTCACGGGCTTCCTCTCTGGATTCCGCCGCTGCGAGTCGTTGTTGCAGTCCGCCGACTTCCACCTGCACCCCCGCCAGGTCCGCCTTCCATACCGCCCTCAGATCTTGAAGGAGTTTTTTGATGTCCCCCTTCGTGGAGGGAGAGGCATCGGAGTCAGAGTCCGCTCTCAGGTACACTCTGTTGGTGGTCTGCCGTGGACCCTCTTCGTCTATAGAGTCGCTGGAGTCACTAGAGCCATGCGGTCTGTCCGGCGCCATCTTGTTGCGGGCCTGCGGCTGTTCAAAAGAAAGTCTGATGTCTGAGTGGGTTACACTCTCCGGACGGGCATTTTTTTTGTTTTTGCGTCCCATAGTATTCTGTGGGGCTGTAGGATCTCCAAGGTCGTTTTTTTGGGGTTAAAATTCTGGTGCAAACGGCTTTTTCTCAATGTTTAGAGCAGGAGCAGCACCCATGCACGTCTGTTCGGTATCTTGGTTTGCCACGCCCCCCTGAAGTGTGTTTCTATGAATATACAGGGTTTAAATACCCCATTTAAAAGAAAGCTTTTATACGAATTGCTCAGGAAAAATCTAATTGATACAGCAATGATCCAAGAAACTCACTGGAAAAGAGAAGAAAATATTAGGTGGAAATATGAGGGGTTTGAGGTAGCTGCTCATGCATCTTTAGAGAGAACCAAAAAAAGAGGAGTGGACATAATTTTCTCTAAAAAGATCAATAAGGAGATAATTCACTCTGAAGTAGATAAAGAAGGTAAATATCAGATTTTGGTGTGCAAAATAGACTCAATTAACTATAATTTTGTGAACGTGTATCTCCCTAATGTTCTACCAACCAAGTACCTAAAGATCATAATGGATAAGGTGGAAAGAGTTAAATTGGGAATTCTAATTATGACGGGAGATTTTAATTGTGTTCAAGATATCGCAGTAGATAAAAATAATTAAAGAAAATAAAACAATAAGTAAGTAATTAAAAAAAACAATCTAAGATCCTTAGAAATATAATTAACTGGATATATGGCGAATATTTCACTCAGAAGAAAAATAATTTACACACCTTTCCAGAGTACATCACTCATTGTCTAGAATTGATCTGGTGTTGGGCGAGACTAGTCTGGTTGAACAAATACAGATTACCATAATAGACAATCCATGGGCGGACCACAGTTATAATATGTTTGAAATAAAAGAAAAAGAAAATATAGACCTTTTACCACGTGGCGCCTGGAGGATAGTATTCTGTCTAATGTTGTGGATCAAAATCAAATTAGAAACTTAATAGAATTGTATTTTAATGAAAATAAAACTGAAGGATTATCGGCTGCAACCATTTGGTGTGCTTTTAAAGCAGTAGTGAGAGGGTATTTTATTAAACTTAAAAGTAAAGTGCAGAGAGAAAAAGGATTGTCTATGGAAAAACTAAATATAGAATATTATAAGCTATGAAAAATCAATAAGAGACAACTAACGAATGAGACGATAAAACAACTTGAAGATATTAAAAAGAAAATAAATAACTTAGAAATGGAATGGATTAGTAAAAATTTGGAAAAAATGAAAATTAATTTCTATCATGATAATAAGATAACTAAATGGTTAACTAAAAAACTTATGAGAACAACTGGAAAGAACAGAATTGTTAGTATTACAAAAGACCAAATTACTCATAGAAATCCAGAGAATATAGCTAAAGCTTTTCAAAGTTATTATGAAGAATTACCATATATACTCGATTATCAGACAAGTTTTTCGGGCACATTTTTTACTCGTCTTATACTCGAATCAAGGTCTGTATTATGGTAACTTACATTGCCATAATACAGACCAGGACCGCCGGGCTCATTACAAGACCGGCAGTCCTGTTGGGGACTGGCAGCGAGCTGTTACTTACCTTTACAGCAGCTCCTGTCAGCTCGCTTCACCTCCGTGCAGCTCCCCTGTCAGCTCCGTTCTGCTCACAGTGTAAGTCTCGCGACACCCGCGGCTGTCAGAGTGTTGCCACGGGTTACCGTGGCAACGCTCCGTGCGGCACACACACCGAGAGACTTACACTGTGAGCTGAACGGAGGAGCTGCACGGAGGTGAAGGGAGCTGACCGGAGCTGCTGTAAAGGTAACAGCTCGCTGCCAGCCCCCCACTGAACAGCCAATGCCACTGGACCACCAGGGATTCACATAGCCCCCCTTCCTGGCCAGGCAACAAGCAGGGAGGGGGGACAAAAAAATAAAATGAAACAAAAAAATAATAAAATAATATTATAATAAGCAGGATATTGCTGTAAATATGATGTAAAGTCACTGTTAGTGCAGTGCCTTGTGGATAGCGCCGGTGTGTTCCCCCAACGCGCGTTTCACCCCTCTGGCTCTTTTAAAAAAAATTTAAATAACACAAGGGGATAAAGGGGATATTAGGGAGATATAAAAAGTATAACTAACAATCTAGGGGAAACAAATAAATGAAAATAGAAAAAAGGAGAACATTTTAGAAAATTGATTACACAGGCATTTAACAAGATAAGCAACACACAAAATGGAAGAAAATTATCTTCCTATTAAGTTTACACTGTGAAGAAAATAGACTGAATTCGGTATTTTATTCTATGTTCAGGCTTTTCTGCAGTATTTTGTTCATGTTGGATCTATTAGTTCGGTAGTTTATGACTACCGAACACCGACCACCCTCCTGGCTCATTAACTTCAAAAGAACCGTCTATTAAGCGCTCTCTGGGCGGCCGCTGTTCGTATAGCCGAATGCCACGTGGAACATAAAACGGCGGCCATCTTGTTTGCACGAAAGGAGGCAGCGGGACTTGGTCGTTGAGTGTCTGGAACTAAAATCGGACACTCGACCTCCCGAACCACCGCTGAAACTACCGAACGCCTGCTTCCTTTAGTTGACAAACAGCCAGGCGAGCGCCATTCGGTAGTTTGGTTCATATGAACAAGGGGAGCAATCGCTCCTATGAGCCAGGAGGATCCATTCAGGACTTTTATTCGTTTTATGCCTTTTACTGAATTGACCGACCACATACACTAAATTCGTGGAACTGTTTTGGGCAGGAGCCTGGTGTGTGGTCGGTAATTTATGACTTCCATACTTTTTAAGAACCCCTGAACCGATCTGGGTGAAAACTGTGCGCCCTCTTCCTGGAGATAATTGGGTTATTCCTTAACTTAACTCAATATCTCCCAGGCAGAGAGAGGGCGGGGGTTACTGTAAATCTGTATGTTGATTATTGTCTTTGTTTGCTGTGGGAGGTCTTCTTGCAGCGGGATTCTCATAAAAGCCAATGTGGTCTCAATAAAAATGATTCCTGTTACACCCTTCATGAAGTCTAGGCTCATGTTTGGGGAATATTCTACTTGCTGGGGAGAATCATCTTGGAAGCTGCATTCATCTACACTATTCCTCTACCTCCTAACTGCAGTTATAATCACTTATGCTCAGCTATTGGGAAAGGAATAGAAGACCGCAGTACCATAACCACTGCAGGTCTTAACAACTGGTGGCAAGCGACGGGATTGAATGGGACGCATAAAGACAACTGGTGAATGGCCGTGCAGTACGAGAGACTAAAAAGGACTACGCTAAAGGATCTGCTGGAAGCCCGTGGTCAGGTGGCAAGCAACAAAAAGAAAGCTACCCTCATAGCAGAACTAATGGAGGGCGACCAAACCAGCAGCATGGCGAATGTCAGCCGGGAGAAAGCAGAGCTTCAACAGAAGGTGATGTGGAGGCTAAACCTATTTGGGCCAAATCCTACACCGGAGGTGGTGACGCAAGTTCTGGCTCAGGTGAGCGCAGAATGCAGAGCACAACAGGCAAGCTTAAACCAAGGAGACACCGCTTCCCTAGCTGGATCTATAAATGGAGGGCAGCAGAGAAAGATTAACTATGCTACTTTTAAAAGTTTTTCGGATGGAGAAATGGAAATTGACACATACCTACAGAACTTTGAGCGTCAGTGCGCTTTGGATGGTCTGGAATCAGAGCAATGGGCCGCGATTTTAAGCAGCAAACTCACTGGCCGAGCAGCAGAGGCGTACCGAGCAGTTCCTGATACAGTCATACACGACTACGTCAGGGTAAAGGAAATTCTGCTAGCCAGGTATGCCGTGACCCCAGAGACTTACAGGAAAACATTTCGGGCATTACGGAAAGGGGGCTGAGACTCCTATACCGAATGGGCCTTTACGATGTATCGGGCAGCCCAAAACTGGATATAAGGCTGCCAGGCCACGACGCTAGAGGAGGTGCTGCAACTCCACTTGCTAGAACAATTTTTTGATCATACACCTGCAGACACCAGGGACTGGGTCAGAGATAGGAAGCCGGCCACAGTCGAGGAAGCGGCCAAGCTGGCAGACGAACATCACGAGGGAAGAAAAGGGGAGGCTAGTGGAAACCGTCCTCTGGTGAGGTCCAGCGCTTGTCTGTGTGTCAGTATATCTGTCTGTGTGTCAGTATGTCTGTCTGTGTTTTTGTCAGTATGTCTGTCTGTCTGTGTGTCAGTATGCCTATGTGTGTGTGTTCCAGTATATCTGTGTGTGTGTGTTTCAGTATGTCTGTGTGTGTGTGTTTCAGTATGTCTGTGTGTGTGTGTCAGTATGTCTGTCTGTGTGTGTCAGTATGCCTGTGCGTGTCAGTATGCCTGTCTGTGTGTGTGTCAGTATGTCTGTGTGTGTCAGCATGTCTGTGTGTGTGTGTCAGTATGTCTGTCTGTCTGTGTGTCAGTATATATGTGTGTGTGTATATCTGTGTGTTTGTCAGTATGTCTGTGTGTGTGTCAGTATGTGTATGTGTCAGCAGAGGCGGCTCTAGACTTTATGAGGCCTTAGGCGAACTTCAAGCATGAGGCCCCACTTACACCCAAAGTATAAAATAATAGGCTTGTATTTTGTATAAGTGTAAGGAGCATTTGCTATATCGAGAGGCGTGCTTGCAGCACTGGATACAGAGAGTCAGTCTCTGCATTCATTGTTCAGAAGCTTGCAATGTCAGAGCTTCCTGTGCCCCTGCATTGTGAGCTCTCTGGCTATAGTTGTAGCACATTTTGCAAACAAAATTAATTTGCAATAAATAAATTTAATTTGCAATTATGCCAATCGTTTATACACAATTGTGGGGTATGGTCACATAGCCCGGCAGTCGTGTATAAATAAGTACTGGTGTGAAGGGGTTCTCGAAAACAAAAATGAAAATTTAAGATTTAAGTGACGGTAAGTGTGGCATAGTTGGGGTGGGGTGAGTATTACAGTTTTGGAGTGAAGGGTGAATGTGTCATGGTTGGAGGAAGGAGTGTGCCAGGATTAAGGGGATTAATGAGTGTGGCAAAGAGAGGGCAGGTGAGTTTGGAGGGGGTAAGATTAACAGGACTAGGAGTGGTTAGTTAGAGTGTGGATGCATGAAAGGGCTGAAAGTGTGGAGGGGGTGAGAGTGTGAGGACGGGTGACAATGTGTGGGAATGTGACAGTGTATGAGTATGGTGACACCACATTGTAGGGGTGACAGTGTGTATAAGGGAGAGTGGCTGTGTGTGAAGGGGATGATACTGTGTGTGTGAGGTGGTGACAGTTTGTGTGTGTGTGGAAGGGGTGATCTGGTGAGGGAGGGGGTGATAGTGTGTGGGATATAGGGGCGATAGTGTGTGGGAGGGGGTAATACTGAGAGGGAGGTGATATACTGTGAGGGAGGTGGGTGATACTGTGAGGGAGCGGGGTCATGGTGTGTAGGAGGGGGGAATACTGTGCAGGGGCAGATCCAGAGCCTGATCTCAGGAGGGGCACTTGTAGATTATTGAAAGAAATAATCCAGGCACAATAACCACTACAGCTCAGTGTAGTAGTTATGGTGCTAGTAGTGCCAGGATCCCATCTCAGAGTAAGTAGTCAAACCGTTTAAGAACAGTTTGTCAACTTACCTGGGGTCTGCTGGGAGCAGTGGTATGTGTTAGGGGTGAAGTGTGTGTGAAAGGTGCAGTGTGTGTGTGTGTGAGCGGTGAAATGTGTGTGCGAGTGCGTTAGGCGGCAGTTTATGTCAGGGTTCCAGTGTGTGTGTTAAGGGGCAGTGTATGTGTGGGGCAGTGTGTGAGCGGTGCAGTGTGTGTGTGAGAGTTGCAGAGTGTGTATGGGGGGAACTGTATGTGTGTTTGGAGGTGTGTGTATGGGGGGGCACTGTATGTGTGTGTGGGCAATGTGTGTATGTGTGGCAATGTGTGTATGGGGGGCAGTGTTTGTTGGGCAGTGTGTGTATGGGTGTGCAGTATGTGTATGGGGGCAGTGTGTGTATGGGATGCAGGGCAGTGTGTTTAGTGTGTGTATGGGGCAGTGTTTGTGGGGCAGTGTGTGTAGTGTGTGTATGGTGGGCAGTGTGTGTATGGGGTAGTGTGTGTAGTGTGTGTATGGGGGCAGTGTTTGTGGGGCAGTGTGTGTAGTGTGTGTATGGGGGCAGTGTTTGTGGGGCAGTGTGTGTATGGGGGCAATGTGTAATGGTGGCAGTGTTTGTGGGGCAGGGTGTGTATGGGGGCAGTGTTTGTGGGGCAGTGTGTATGGGGGCAATGTTTGTGGGGCAGTGTGTGTAGTGTGTG
>OW240922.1:7168764-7180970 GCA_933207985.1 Pelobates cultripes | reverse complement strand
AATGCAAACAGAAACTGAAGCCCCGGCAGAGAACCTGACTGGGATGTTGGAGCAGTGAGTTCAAACCCAGCCAGGTCTCTTAAAGGGGCAGACACGCCTTGCTGTCAGCAGGGCTCAGGCTGTGCCGTGACCGGTATAAAACACATTAGGACAGGAAATAGTAATCAAATAAGGTGGGAATGAAGCAGAGCTGGAGGAGAGTGCTGCCCTTTAGGAGAGAGCAAGGGACAGGTATGTGAGGTAGAGGTTACTCTGGGAGGCCATAAGCTTTCCTAAAGAGATGGGTTTTTAAGGCACTTCTTAAAGGATCAAAGACTAGGGTCTAGAGTTTGATGGCGGTAGGCAGGCTATTTCATAGGAAGGGAGCTGCCCGCGAGTTGGGCGTATAGGTGCGAGCAGTGGACAGGAGAAGGTCATGGGTAGAGCGGAGAGACTGAGTAGGGGCATACATATGGATCTGTTAAGAGGAGCTACAATTGTTCAGTGCTTTATATGCATGGGTTAGTACTTTGAAATCAACTCCTAGAGGATACAGGAAGCCAATGTAAGGACTGACAGAGGGGTGAGGTGTGAGAGGACTGACTAGAGAGGAAAATCAGTCTGACGGCAGCATTCATTACAGACTGTAGCGGGGCAATACAGCTTTTGGGAACACCAATTAGGAGAGTGTTACAATAATCCATGCAGGAAATTACTAGAGCATGGACAAGCTCCTTGGTAGCATCTTGCGTAAGAAAGGGGTGGGTGCGGGCTGTGTTTTCAAGATGGAATCTACAGAATTTGGCAACATACTGGATGTGAGGTTCAAAGGTAAAGCCAGAATCAAGTGTGACGCCAAGACAGCGCACATGCAAGGATGGACTTATGTGGATACCACTAATTTGAAGGGAGAGCGAAAGAGGAGGATCAGTATTAGGAGGAGGAAAGACAAGGAGTTCAGTTTTAAAGAGATTGAGTTTCAGAAAATGGGAGGACATCCAGTCAGAGATAGAAGAAAGGCAAGCAGTGACACATTGCAGGAAGGCAGGGGAGAGGTCCGGGGAGGAGAGATATATCTAGGTGTGATCATCAGCCTACAGGTGGTAGTGCAATCCAAAAGAGGTAAGAAGTTTGCCAAGAAAGGCAGTATAAAGAGAAAATAGAAGGGGACCAAGGACAGAGCCTTGGGGGACTCCAACCAAGACAGAACGAGGGGAGTAGGTATCATTAGAAAAAATTAGAGATGCTGAGTGAGCGTTGGGAGAGATAAGAGGAAAACCATGAGAGGACAGAGTCACAGAGACCGAGTGATTGAAGAGTTTGAAGAAGGATCAACAGTGTCAAAGGTAGCAGAGAGGTCAAGAATAATTAGTATGGAGTAGTGACGTTTGGATTTAGCTTCGTATACCAGGGGGGTGTAGGAAGAAGATTCTCAGCTGTTTAGAATTATAGTTCCCATGATGCTTTGTCAGTCATAGAGCTGGTAAAGCAACATAGGTAATAGTTGTACTTCAGGTGGGGATCTGACTTATTAGCCACCACCTGATTAAAATGATTGTGCTCAGTTAAACACGGATAGGAATGTTTTTGATATGTTGGGGAGAGAGAAAAAGAGTGAAATACATAAATGATAAGTTTCTGGTGTGAGTAAATAGTGTTACAATCCCAAACAAGCAGCGCTTCGTCTGTTCTCTTATATAGGGAACAGATACACAAAATAATCAGGATAGAAGCATATGTCAGATCATAGAGTGCAGACAGGTAAGTATGGTCAGAAAACAAACGGAGGTCTGGAGTATATAAGTGATAAGGAAAAGCCAAAAACAATGGTGTCAGAGGAAGAAAATAGAGGAACTGACTGAGTCAAAAAAAAAGAAAAGTTTAAACATTAAAACTTATGTATACAAGCACCAACAGGACAGGGGAAAGTCTGTGCAGTGCGTCAGCATTAGAGTGGTGACGCCAGAATGTGCATGCACAATATCACACACACCATGCATTAAAACGTGTATCCAGGGAATAAAACACAGGAGAACCCTTGGAAAACTGTGCCATTAAGTAGCAGCTACAATAGACTATAATATAAACTCCAAACATATGGTGCGATAGGCGCTGTGAACAAAAAAATAAATGTAGGTACAGCTATATTCAGCTGTGGAATATAGAAAAATACACAAAATTAAGCGTGCAAATATACCCTTCCAGGATTTAGAAGCCTACAAGAAAAAAAACATATATATTTATAAATATATATAAAACAAAAAACAGCATAGTTTGCCTGTACAGCCTGTTAAGACATTTACATCTGTATGTTCATAGACTCACGTTTACTTGAGCCTGTTCAAACTGGCTCACGTTTAAACACATGAATATAAATGCCTCCAACAATCAGGAACAGTTTGTTCTATACCACTCCAACAAAAGGGTGACAGGAAGGATCACAATAAAAGAAGTAACATTTCTTTCCATAGAATAAAATATATAACACAATATATAACGTATAAGTAATAAAATAGTGAGAGCACTCAATGGGCCCATTGAGTGCTCTCACTATTTTATTATTTTATAGTGTTGCACTTTTTTGTGTGTGTGTGTGTTGAGTGATCCCCACAGGTGATAGTAGCATATTTTAAACATATAAGTAACTGAAATTATATTTTTCCAGATATACAGCCACATACACAAAATATACCCATAATACACTGCAGAAACAATCTGTCTTCCTCGGGTGCTGTCTGTAAATATTGTACCTTCAATAAACACAACCAAACTAAATTATGAAAATTACCAAAATAAATGTATCCCTCAAGCACATCTCTAGCTTCAAAGTTATCAATGAGTACCATGACATCTCAACCCTCGAAAACCACCAGTCAGGCAGGAACCACCTTAAAGATCAGGAAACTAACAATAAAAACATGGAGACAAAGGGAACAAATGTCCAATAAAGATGTATTGCTGGAGGAGGCTTGGCAGGAACATTACAGTTGTATGTTTACAGGGTTTATATACAGCTTTGTATGTGCCTCCTAATACATGATCTATTTCAAGAGAACCGTGTGAAATGTTTTGATACATAACAGTTCTACTCTAATTATTCATTTTCGTTCCATAATTTTAAATATAAAGTATTTTAAAGCCTCATTTTTTTTGCATGCAGAACTTGGAAAATAAAAGTTTTTCATTTCTTACACTTTTTTTTACATTTTATTCATATTAAATTATGATTCATGTGAAATGAAAGCCCTGTTTCTCCTGAACACAATGATATATAATAATTGTGGGTGCATTTAATATGAAAGACGGACAAACCTGGTTGAACAAACATATAGCTCAGATTCCAGGTTCTGGTTCTGAACTTTTCCAATTTCCTCCGTCCTTCAGAGGTAAAGAAGACCAGCACTATTTGTGCTCCTTCAAAGATAAGACGGCATGGATTATATTCAGAGACAGTGTATGCAGTATTAACTGTCCTGAGCATACTATTAACTGTGTGAAACATTGGCATTAGAGCTGTAATACATTACTAGCGATCCAACACATTAAAAAGTTTAATAAAGTAAAAATAAACATTCCTCGTGCCCCCTCATGGTCTACTCTATATAGTCATATTGTATAATATTGGAATCCACCTCTTAATCACCCCTTTAATTAGACCCTCCTCCCCTTTCCTTCTTCTTACCCATATTATAACTGTTGTTTCTATTTTATTCCAATATTGTATTGTTCTATAAAAACCTGTTAATAAAAACAATTTGAACACAAAAGTAAAATGATTCTCTCTGGAAGACTAATTATAATGGAGTTAATGGACTAATTATTATTGTCTGTCTTGGAAAATTCTCCAGTCATAATAGGCTATTTCACTCCTTTCCTGGGAAACCACATACAGCCGAAGTTAGCATTATGTACCACTAGGGGCTGCTATTGTCTATGCTAATTAGTGGTAGCAATTCATCTACCTTGTGGTACATATGTTGAAGGCAAAATAAAGTCTGTGCAGTAGTATAAACCATATAGAAGAGGTCTCCTGTATTTCCAAACGCCCACATAACGAAGTTAAATCTAAGTAAAAAAAAAACAAATTTTTATTTGTAAATATTTAGTGAAGCAAATATATATATAGAGAGAGAGAGAGAAAGAGAGATAGAGAAATGGAGGAGGAAAAAGTTATCACAAAATGAAGGTTGATCAGGCTGTTCCCTGATATTCCTAGTCTGAAGAAGTAACCATCTCATCCCTAACTGACTCCTGATGATTCCAATGCTACGGGTGAAACGTGTTGAGTGCTCTTGTTCTTGACAGATAATTCTAAAGCTATTTTCCTCCATGATTTAAACTTAACAGAAGAAACAATAATAGTGCAGTACAATATGTACAATGAATGACTGATGTGATTTCACTCACATTTGATTGAGCTATAGCTCAGCTGTTTCAGCGCATGGACGGAACAATCCCCATCTGAGGATATGTGATGATAGGGGCGTCCCAAATGGCTCAAATGGAGTGCAGTATGCAGAACATATATTGGAGTAAATGCAAAAAAGGATGTTCTAATGGTGAAGTACGTATTCGTGAATAAGGAGTAAAAAAATAAATGAAGTAATGTACTCACATTTACCAGAGCAAAACTTGCTCTAGTGTATAAAACGTTGGTGGTTTAATCCCCACCTAGGAATAGGATGATGCCAGGAAGTAGCAGATGGAAAAATAAAAGTATAAATATAAAACACAACATTTATTTACCATGCAAAAAAACAATAAAAAATAGCTTGAGTCCCACTTTACACATTTCGCCTCTTCAGAAGTGTGGTGTAATCCTCATAAATTTCAATATTTATAGGCAGTCTGTGAGTAAAAATTACTTCCTGGTGTGTTCATTGGCAGTTCCTGTAACAATTTTGGAACGCATGCGTCATACCGGAAGTGACGCTGCGTTTTCCATTATAGAGTTTTCATGTGTTCCAGTTTGGAACGCATACAGGACAAAATGGCGTTGCTGCGATTCCATAAATATAATAGACATCCTTTCTATAAGGGGGGAATAAAGAGTAAGGTATATAAGATTGCTCCAATGAAATAATGATATAGACAGCCCTACAGTGATACAGGGACCCTGTGCCATACTGTAGTGAGCACCTATTATTTTTTCCTTTTACTTCTTGTGACTATTGTAATTCATTTTTGTAAAATTTGCCATTCAAGTGGTGGCGTCTTATCAATGATGTGGTTGGTGTTGTGTAGTGGTACATTGGAGTCGATGACCAATTGCTAAACTCATGTTCTGACAGTGTAAAATTCACAATGTCTCATGACTCTAATAAAGGCATTGATTTAATATTTTTACATAAGGGTTTCAAATGATATATGTTTTTACAAATTTGATATATTGTGGTTTTTATGTATATTATATACTTTTTATTTAGTTTATCCAAAAATTTTAACTCAAGGCTAAATTTCATTTTTGGATATTCTGATATAGGAGTAGAGTGACAGGATCCAAATTAATCTTTACAGAATACCAAAGTATTGCAATACGTTGCTACATAGCAAGAGCTTATACCTACAGACAGTTCACTAGAACCAAATGGAATATGTCAGTACCGGAATGGATAGATGAACAGTACGATGAAACGGAAAAGATTATTAAACAACAAGGGACACAGGAGGGACAAATTACTGAAATTTCTAAGATAGAAAGGATGACTTTGCTCAGACTTACAGTAAGATCAGATTCAGAAAATCAAAGTAGGATTAAATTTGCCTCTAAATATAATGCATTCTCTTCCAAGGTCTAAAGTATCCTGAGAAAACATTCGAAAATGTTATCTTCTTTTATTGAAGGAACAATATAGCATTCGGAATACAAATGTGTATGTCCTGTTAAATGTTTGTCTTCTTCCCCCAAGCTCCTTTTTTTACCCTCAGCCCCTCCATGTGCACTTCTTGTTAGAGCGGGTAGAAGAACGGCTGTGGAATGGCATCGAAGCTCCATGAGTTGGAAATGTCCTAATTTAATAACTGGTACAACTTAAATACAGCAACCCATGTGGCTAATATAGAGTATTGGGGATGAAGTCACCACCCTTTTTGTGCTGTATACCCCTATTTCAAAAGAGCACTGTATGCAGCCTAACCCAGTTGGTGACTATTTGTACTTTTATATGTTTGACCACTAAGGGTGGCTAAAGGGCCCCTTTAACTGGTCATGGTGGCTGGTGTAACCCGTCAATCCCCAGGACAGAATTCTTCAGGAAAAATGCCCACATACAGTACACACACCAACGCCAACTATTTGTACTATTTAAGGCTATTCATATGTTTCAGAATACTCTGGGATCCTATATTTCCTTACTTACACTGTAGAACCAGGTAGGATGACATTTCAAGAAATCTGTTTTTCTGTGGAATAATGATGTACTTTTATTCTTTGCTTTGTTAGGACTGCTGCCTCTCATTTGATGGTCCTCTTATCGATTCAAACAGCATTACGGAGGAGTTAATGGGGTAAAATAAAGTTTCGTATTACGTTACACTGCAAAAATAATGTTAACTCGCGTACACATGTGAAGCCTTGGCAGCCAGTGATAATCAAGGCAAAGGAAAGACAAAGGGGGCAGCCTAACAGGCACCCAGAAACAGAATCTCAATGTTAAACCATACGACGACAGTTTAACACGGTAAGCCGTGTTAAGATGAATTTATTATGGGGCCTTTTAATTTCAAAATAGCTATCTGTGTCAAGATTAATAATAAAAAAAAAAAGATTAATGTAATGCAAATGCATAATCTAATTAATACATGTGAATATGAAAAATTTAAGAAAGGAGATTTTACCTGCAGCAGAGCTTTACAAAAAAGATGTGTAAATACTCTGTTCATCAGACTGTAGATATTTTTGGTTTTGTTAAAGGACTGGATGTTTTTAGAAAAAGAAAGATTATTCAAGTATTTAATAATTAGTATACAAGGTAACAGCATGTTGACCCAAGAAGAAATTGGATATCATTAATTTACCTGTAATTTGGTCAGTACTAATTTTAATGTAGTTGTTTTTCTTCCTAGGCTCACGCAAAATACATTATTATGGATCACAGAAACACAGCATTTCTTCTCCACAAAATTCAAATAAAAAAAATAAATCTTAGTATATTTAATTTGTACTTTAATAAGGGCTGGATTCTCTCAGCAGACTTAGATTCTACTCTGCTTACTGAGTAGCGATTCCTCCATTGAAGTCTATTCAGGAAGGAGAATAAGCTCGGACTCTTTATTAAAACACTGAATTGATAAAACATGATGTTAAACGTTCCCTGACTAATTCAAATCAAATTTTTAAATATATGTTATACACAACACTCAAAAGATAACATTTGACCACAATCACAATAAAAAAATAATATATCTCCTATATATGCCATAAAACAAACATGCTGTTTTCCCTGTCAAATTACTAACGTCTAACCTGTATGAGTGTTCACGTGTTGACATAATAAATCTGATCTGGAAAATATCCTCCATGTTCTGAACACGACATTGTTTTTTCTCTAGTGTGAATCGTTCTATGTCTGGCAAGATTTGCAGCCCAGGTGAAACATTTCCCACAATCTTTGCATTTAAAGGGATCTCCTCCTGAATGGATTCTTTGGTGGGAAGCAAGATTTGTGCCCCGGGTAAAACACTTCCCACATTCAGAACATTTAAATGGTTTTTCTCCATTGTGATTCCTTTTATGTGAAGCAAGATGTGCGGCACGGGTAAAATATTTCCCGCATTCGTTACATTTAAATGGTTTTTCTCCAGTGTGAATTCTTTTATGTCTAACAACATGTGATGCCTGGGTAAAACACTTGCCACATTCAGTGCATGTAAACGGTTTATCTCCTGTGTGAACCATCTGATGCCTAATCAGATTATTCTTTGCATTAAAACATTTATCACACTCTATGCATTTATATGGTTTTTCGGCTCTGTGAATCCGCTGATGCCCATTAAGAGCCGGCAGCTGGTTAAAACACTTGTCACAATCAGGGCATTTGTATGTTCTACTTCCCGTGTCAATCGTCTGATGTATGTCAGTGTCCGAAAGGTTTCTTTCTACACATGAGGCAAATTTCTCCTTAATATGAGTGGTTGGATACTCTGGCTGTATGTATTCTGTGGGGGTATAAATTACCGTTAGAATTTCTTCTTCAGATGAGGCAGACTCCTCTTTAACATGAAGAGATGAATATTCTGATTGTAATGTGGGTGTATACATGTCAATGTCTGTGAGATTTCCTTCTTCACATGAGGCGGATTCCTTTCTAATATGAGCACATGGATATTCTGTCTGTATATGTTCTTTGCTTGTATTAATGTCCATGTTTGTGATTTTATCTTTTTGACATGAGGCTAATTCTTTCTTAATGTGAGTAGATGGATATTTTATTTGTGTATGTACTGTGGGTGTATAAACGTCGGTATCTGTGACATTCCTTTCTTTATATGAGACCAATTCTTTCTTAATAGGAGCTGACGGATACTCTGTCTGTGTCTGTATGTCAATTTGCGTAAAATTGTCTTCTTCACCTGTTGAGGGTTTTTGTGACATGTTTGTTACACAGTTAGTATGTATGTTGTTTGGTTTGTTGATTTTCAGAATTGTTCCTCCATTGCTGGTTTTATTTACGATTTCACCCTTTGTAACAAAACCAGGCACACAAACAGGAGTACCCAAACGATCAGATCCAAATGTGTCTGAAGCAAAAACCAAAAAGAATATTAATAGATAAGTCACTCTTGAAAGTACATCAAACATTATGAACATTTATTTGTATATTTTCTCAGATTTCAGACAGAATGCTGTGATCAAACTTTCTCTTACCCAGTGAGCAGAGGGGCTGGTGGTTCTCGATAATAATGTCCTTGTACACATCCTTATGTCCTTCTAAATACTCCCATTCATCCTTGGTCAAATGGACAGTGACATCCTCACACCTTACAGGAACCTGGCACACAATGATACAGTCACTATCCAGACACATCCCCTGGTTTTACTCTATGATGTCCCATTCCCAGCAGCCTCACCTCTCCAGTCAGCAGGTGGATGATCTTACCGGTCAGTTTTAAAATTTTCTGTCCATTGTACCTCTCCACACTGGAGCTCTGGATCCTGGAGGAACTTTTTGACACATGGGGACGGTTCCTGTGTGACATATAATCACTGGGCTTCTTCACTACCATATGATCCTGAATAATGAGAGTGACAGAATCCAGGGATGACTGTTAAGTGACATAAATATTGTTTTACTGGATACCTCACTATCCATCTTTAAACATCTCTCATTTCAAAACTCTATATAGAAACTATTACATTGAAATATATTTAGCGGCTTCTAAGGGCTTCTGTGAGCTGACGCTGACATATAGTACAACAAGGAACTATAACTACTATTCATTGAATGACCTTGATTTCTTCATGGGAATAGCTCTGCATTAAATGAACGTTTTTTGATTATCTCCAAGCTGACATTACCCAGAATCCCTCACCTCTCCAGCCAGCAGGTAGATGATCTCCGTACTGACATTACCCAGAATCCCTCACCTCTCCAGTCAGCAGGTAGATGATCTCCATACTGACATTACCCAGAATCCCTCACCTCTCCAGTCAGCAGGTAGATGATCTCCAGACTGATATTACCCAGAATCTCTCACCTCTCCTGTCAGCAGGTAGATGATCTCCAGACTGATATTACCCAGAATCTCTCACCTCTCCTGTCAGCAGGTAGATGATCTCCATACTGACATTACCGAGAATCCCTCACCTCTCCAGCCAGCAGGTAGATGATCTCCATAATGACATTACCCAGAATCCCTCACCTCTCCAGTCAGCAGGCAGATGATCTCCATAATGACATTACCCAGAATCCCTCACCTCTCCAGCCAGCAGGTAGATGATCTCCATAATGACATTACCCAGAATCCCTCACCTCTCCAGCCAGCAGGTAGATGATCTCTATGCTGACATTACCCAGAATCCCTCACCTCTCCAGTCAGCAGGTAGATGATCTCCATGGTGACATTACCCAGAATCCCTCACCTCTCCAGTCAGCAGGTAGATGATCTCCATACTGGCATTACCCAGAATCCCTCACCTCTCCAGTCAGCAGGTAGATGATCTCCATAATGACATTACCCAGAATCCCTCACCTCTCCAGTCAGCAGGTAGCTGATCTCCATAATGACATTACCCAGAATCCCTCACCTCTCCAGTCAGCAGGTAGATGATCTCCATAGTGACATTACCCAGAATCCCTCACCTCTCCAGTCAGCAGGTAGATGATCTCCATGGTGACATTACCCAGAATCCCTCACCTCTCCAGTCAGCAGGTAGATGATCTCCATACTGGCATTACCCAGAATCCCTCACCTCTCCAGTCAGCAGGTAGATGATCTCCATAATGACATTACCCAGAATCCCTCACCTCTCCAGTCAGCAGGTAGAAGATCTCCATACTGACATTACCCAGAATCCCTCACCTCTCCAGTCAGCAGGTAGATGATCTCCATAGTGACATTACCCAGAATCCCTCACCTCTCCAGTCAGCAGGTAGATGATCTCCATACTGACATTACCCAGAATCCCTCACCTCTCCGGTCAGCAGGTAGATGATCTCCCTAATGACATTACCCAGAATCCCTCACCTCTCCAGTCAGCAGGTAGATGATCTCCATGGTGACATTACCCAGAATCCCTCACCTCTCCGGTCAGCAGGTAGATGATCTCCATGGTGACATTACCCAGAATCCCTCACCTCTCCAGTCAGCGGGTAGCTGATCTCCATAATGACATTACCCAGAATCCCTCACCTCTCCAGTCAGCAGGTAGATGGTCTCCGTACTGACATTACCCAGAATCCCTCACCTCTCCAGTCAGCAGGTAGATGATCTCCATGCTGACATTACCCAGAATCCCTCACCTCTCCAGTCAGCAGGTAGATGATCTCCATACTGACATTACCCAGAATCCCTCACCTCTCCAGTCAGCAGGTAGATGATCTCCATGGTGTCATTACCCAGAATCCCTCACCTCTCCAGTCAGCAGGTGGATCCTCACCTCTCCCGGTCAGCGGGTAGATGATCTCCATAATGACATTACCCAGAATCCCTCACCTCTCCAGTCAGCGGGTAGATGATCTCCATAATGACATTACCCAGAATCCCTCACCTCTCCAGTCAGCGGGTAGATGATCTCCATACTGACATTACCCAGAATCCCTCACCTCTCCAGTCAGCAGGTAGATGATCTCCATACTGACATTACCCAGAATCCCTCACCTCTCCAGTCAGCAGGTAGATGATCTCCATACTGACATTACCCAGAATCCCTCACCTCTCCAGCCAGCAGGTAGATGATCTCCATGGTGACATTACCCAGAATCCCTCACCTCTCCAGCCAGCAGGTAGATGATCTCCATGCTGACATTACCCAGAATCCCTCACCTCTCCAGCCAGCAGGTAGATGATCTCCATGGTGACATTACCCAGAATCCCTCACCTCTCCAGTCAGCAGGTAGATGATCTCCATACTGACATTACCCAGAATCCCTCACCTCTCCAGTCAGCAGGTAAATGATCTCCATACTGACATTACCCAGAATCCCTCACCTCTCCAGCCAGCAGGTAGATGATCTCCATACTGACATTACCCAGAATCCCTCACCTCTCCAGTCAGCGGGTAGATGATCTCCATAATGACATTACCCAGAATCCCTCACCTCTCCATTCAGCGGGTAGATGATCTCCATAATGACATTACCCAGAATCCCTCACCTCTCCAGTCAGCGGGTAGATGATCTCCATAATGACATTACCCAGAATCCCTCACCTCTCCAGTCAGCGGGTAGATGATCTCCATACTGACATTACCCAGAATCCCTCACCTCTCCAGTCAGCAGGTAGATGATCTCCATAATGACATTACCCAGAATCCCTCACCTCTCCAGTCAGCAGGTAGATGATCTCCGTAATGACATTACCCAGAATCCCTCACCTCTCCAGCCAGCAGGTAGATGATCTCCATACTGACATTACCCAGAATCCCTCACCTCTCCAGTCAGCAGGTAGATGATCTCCATACTGACATTACCCAGAATCCCTCACCTCTCCAGTCAGCAGGTAGATGATCTCCATGCTGACATTACCCAGAATCCCTCACCTCTCCAGTCAGCAGGTAGATGATCTCC
>OW240922.1:7143620-7168664 GCA_933207985.1 Pelobates cultripes | reverse complement strand
TCCCATGCTGTGTCTCTCTCTCAGTCTCCCATGCTGTGTCTCTCTCAGTCTCCCATGCTGTGTCTCTCTCTCAGTCTCCCATGCTGTCTCTCTCTCTCAGTCTCCCATGCTGTCTCTCTCTCTCAGTCTCCCATGCTGTCTCTCTCTCTCAGTCTCCCATGCTGTCTCTCTCTCTCTCTCTCAGTCTCCCATGCTGTCTCTCTCTCTCTCTCAGTCTCCCATGCTGTCAGTGCTATAGTGATTCTGACTATGTTTTGGTGTACTACCCACCCAGCGCTGCCAGCCAGCAGTCTATCCTCTCTCTCTCTCTCTCTCTGTCCCGTGATGTCACTTCCGCTTGGTCGCACAACTGAAACGTCACGTGCCGCCGTGTTACCATGGAGACAGTCAGTGTATCCGCCATCTTGGAGCAGGGCAGCTGTATGGAGCCTGGGAGCTGACACTCTAATAGTGTGTTAGTAACATGGAGGCTGCTCTGTATTCCATGTACTGAGTGTGAGTGGGCCCTCAGCCATGGGGACAGTGTGATCTGAGCTAGGATTTCTTTAAATATAGTTTATTATTATTATTAATATTATTACTATTTATTGTTATTATTATTAATATCATTATTATTGTTATTATTATTATGATTATTATTATTACTATTTATTGTTGTTATTATTATTATTACTATTTATTATTATTATTACTATTTATTATTATTATTATTATTATTGTTATTATTAATATTATTATTATTTATGATTATTAATATTACTATTTATTATTATTATTACTATTTATTATTATTATTATTATTATTGTTATTATTAATATTATTATTATTTATGATTATTAATATTTCTATTTATTATTACTATGACTATTTATTATTATTGTTATTATTATTGTTATTATGATTATTATTTATTATGATTATTAATATCATTATTATTATTATTATTTATTATGATTATTAATATCATTATTATTATTATTTATTATGATTATTAATATCATTATTATTATTAATATTATTATTATTTATGATTATTAATATTACTATTTATTATTATTGTCCTGTGACCCCTGCAGGCCATCCATGTGCGCTCAGATAAATGCTGATTCCCAGATCGATTGGAGGGCAGACAAGACAATTATTAAATAAACATATCAGTATAGTCAATATACAATTATATGTTTATACAGATTGATTTCTCCCCGATAAATGGCTATTGCTGAGAAATCTACAGTCCCTAACTGCCATAGAGAGAGAGGAACCAAAGTAAGGAAATTCCCATGACAAATGTGGTTATTTATTACAGGACAAAGCATCCAAGTATCCAACTATTCATTAAAAAAAATCATTATAAGTATGAGATTAAAAATACCACTTACATTAAGCCTCTATAATTTGTGGATAATTCCTTATTAAGTAAGGGCATATAAAATGGTCTATTGACTAAATCACTACTAAGAGGGAGGAAAATAGGAAAAGTACATTATTGTTAGAGTTATAGAGATACTAATATACTGCAGGGTGGGATAGAAAGCTTTATAAAGATCAGTGGTTTCTCACAGGAAACATGTAGCCTTCAGAGATGCTTCATAACGAGCAACTAAATCATTTGAATGTTGGAGTTCGTCAATGTAGCTAAATTCTAGGTAACATTGATTCTACTATAACCACCTAATAACTCGGGATATATGATCCCTAAATACCACATTAAATAGATGAGACATAGGTAAATAAGATCGTGTGATATAGAGCTGCAATATCCTAAATTCAGATTTCACTATTTGCAATATACCTTGCTCAATGCACTTTTAAAGGCTCCGTTCATATGATTTATGTACTTTTGTACTCCGTTAGACCTGATTCACTGGAACTGTTTTGGGCATAGGACCATGTGCACGGTCGGTCAAAATTATGACTTCCAACTCAATAATGAAATTCCAACTCAGTCTTTGTGAGCATTTCCTAAAGATTTTATTTCTATTAAGTGCTCTTAATATATCTTTTTGCTGACTGACCCGTTTTAAAGTTTTTTTTGTAATTTTTTTCCAAGAATGACTCCATAGAACTCTCTCTCCTAGGACTTTTCTTGGAATTTGTTAAAGGAACACTCCAAACACATAACGGATTGCAACTTGTCTTTACTTGTATTACTCAATTCCTAAATTCCAACTCCCTCCTCGATCCTCTTCAATCTGGCTTTTGCCCCCTCCACTCTACTGAGAGAGACTGCTCTTATTAAAGTTACAAATTACCTAATCACAGCTAAATCCAAAGACCACTACTCAATACTAATTCTTCTTGACCTCTCTGCTGCCTTTGACACTGTTGATCATGTCCCCCTTCTCCAGATTCTTTAATCCCTCAGTTTCTGTGACTCTGTCCTCCCATGGTTCTCCTCCTATCTCTCCCAGCATTCGTTCAGTGTCTCCTTTTGCAATGACACCTCCTCCTCTCGACCTGTCTCGGTCGGAGTCCCCAAGGATCTATTTTTGGTCCCCTTCTGTTCTCTCTTTATACTGCCTATCTTGGCAAACTCATTTACTGCTTTGGATTCCGCTACGTCTGTATGCCGACGACACCCAGATATATCTCTACTCCCCTGATCTCTCCCCCATGGTTCTACAATGTGTCATTGCTTGCCTTTCTTGAATCTCTGATTGGATGTCCTCCTGCTTTCTGAAACTCAATCTCTCTAAAACTGAGCTTCTTATTTTTTCCTCCTCATAATGCTGATCCTCCTCTTTCGCTTTCCATGCAAGTTGATAGTACTTGCAGGAGTCCGTCCTTGCAAGCTTGTTGTCTTGGTGTTATCTTTGATCCTGGCCTCACCTTTGCGCCTCATATCCAGATTGTTGCTAAAACCTGTCGATTCCACTTTAAAAACATTGCCCGCATCCGCCCCTTTCTCACGCAAGATGTTGCCAAGGAGCTTGTTCATGCTCTGGTAATCTCTTGCATGGATTACTGAAATTATCTCCTTGTTGGTGTCCCCAGAAGCCAAACTGCCCAGCTACAATCAGTAATGAATGCTGGCGCCAGGCTGATCTTTCTCACCGGTCGCTCCTCCCATAATTCGCCCATCTGTCGAACCTTACACTGGCTTCCAGTGTCCTACAGGTGTCAATTCAAAATACTAACTTTTACCTATAAAGCTCTAAACAACTCTAGCTTCTCTTACATTTCTTCACTGATTTGTAAATATGCCCCTTCTTGGTCTCTCGGCTCTTCCAGTGATCTTCTCCTGTCCGCTGTTCGCGCACTTACTGCTAATTCGCGCTTGCAGGACTTTTCACGGGCGGCTCCCTTTCTTTGGAACAGCCTGCCTATCAGACTCTCCCCTAGTCTTCAATCGTTTAAAAAGTCCCTCAAAACACATCTGTTCAGAAATGCTTATGGACTCCCAGAGTAACTTATCTATACCTATCCATATCTGTCTCTTGCTCTCCTAAAGAGTCACACTCCACTCTCACCTCCAGTTGTGCTACTTTTTCACCTTGTTTGGTGATTGTCACCCTTGCTGCCCTGTTGTGTATTTGTACCTCACCTCATCTAGACTGTAAGCTACCTATTGTTCCTGTGTCACTGTGTAATTGTCCCATTTATTGTAAATCCCCGCCCCCATCATAATATTGTAAAGCGCTGCTTGGAGCTATATAAATACCAATAATAACAATAACAACTTGCTCAAGATGTGTCTGTTAGTTCAAATGAGCTCCACTTGACTAGATAGTGCCTTCCTTAGCCATCTAACACTCCTCAATGAGCTGTACAAACAGCTCCAGACACAATATTCAGCCACCACACACACTCAGCCCCCCTTCATACAGTTCTCGGCCTTCTCCATGCACACAGCACTCAGTCAACACACCACTCACAGAAACAGAGTCCAAGGCTCTAGGAGAGGGCCTGCGGTAGGTCTCTGGACTACCTTAACTTGGAGCTGGCAAGAAAGAAAATAGGATAGAAGCCAACCCTGGAGAGTAGCTCAGTATGGCAGTCCTCTAAGACAAAAAAACAGAAAGAATTAATTTTTCGAGTAACCCTGATCATCATAAAGTAATCTCAAAACCTCACGGAGACAACAAGGTGTTATCAGGGAAGTGACAGGAATCAAAACAAAAAAGTATCTTATTAGCCTTAGGGATTGTCATGTATCATTACATGGTCAATATTCTTCAACTGGCCCTGAAGGAGGAAATACTACAGAACCATCTGGAGAGCTTTCAGAGAGGCTGATAAATATGAAATAGAATCTCTTGGTCTCTACACAACAGTTTATGCACCCAGGGTCCTATTGTAAAGAAAGACTCCAATGGGAAAATCTTACATTTTCTTAAGAATTTAGTAGATATAACACCAATGAAAACATGCATGCATTTATTGTTGCATTGTTTAGTTTTTATTGAGGGTCAGTCTAAAAACAACTTGCCATAGCTGCAGATCTGTTGCCTGCAGCTTTTGGTCGCCTAGGGGAAATGACCAATCAGAGGCTTCCATTTAAGCCCCATGTGCACTAGAATCTTAAAGCCAGGGGGTCTTTGGACAGGGCTGAGGTGGGCTCTGTGGGCACATGCCAGCAGCCACAATTGTAATTGGAGGAGAAGGCAAGGGAACAATGATAAATTTCTAGATACCAGTGCAAGATGGATTGTGGCATCTATTTTTACAGTGTATAAAGTCACAGGAGATCATGTTCCTTAAGACAGCAAGACACATTCCACCTGGACATTATATTAATTATGTGCAGCTTTAGCAGGAGTTTCTCTGCAGATGTCGGTAAATTTATTTTCATTAGTGTCATTTCCATACTTGTTGTTCCCCATTTATCATGTTGTCCTGTCCTTGTACAGTTTCTTCTTACGTTACATAATTTGATTTTGTTGTATCTTAACATATTTTACATTCAAATTTGTTGTGTGGTGGTTTGGGCCACTCATTATCTTTGATATGTAGATGTATAACCAGCTATTCAGGAACCTCCTCTGCCATTTTCGCGAATAAGTGGGACGATACACACTGGCTGTCCTACACTCTTGCGGTGTTCATGGGGGCAGCCATTTTTTCAGATAATCAGCTCTGCCTGCAACATATGCGAATGCTTACTAAATGTCCATTAATTGCACTCATCAGTTGAACATTAGATACCCAGCATATGAAACAAGTCTCTGGCTCCAAGAGGTCACTTTAATAGTTTTGAAAAATGATATAAAGAACATGATTCTGAATAATATCAGCAGGTTTAGTATCAAAACATTATTACATTAATCACTGCACCAGAAGTGGACGTAAGGAGAGGAAATTAAAATATAGATACCTTCAGACAGATTTTGTTGTCAATGAAAGAGCTAGTCTCACACTTTTTCTTTTTTTAAACAATTATTACATATACTTTAATAATTTAGTGGGCAAAAATATTTTAAAATTTCTTTTTACAAAGGAACCTTTAAAAATACATTAGCATTGATAGTGTACAAACATTTGTCATAATCACTTTTATTACTTGTATGTAAGGTACCAATTTTTTAGACTGTGACCATTTCCAGCTTCTGGTGACTCAGTTTGAGTATATTATGATTAAGATGCTTTACAAAGGATGTGAACAGGAATCTGACAGGAAGAAGCAGATATCCATGCAATATATTTTGTCATTGTTTCTAACATATTTCCCCCCCCCCAACAATGATTTAACACACATCATAAAATAGTGTACATTTTTCCTGCCTTAATAAGATACACCATGAAACACAATGGTCTACATGGGAAAACCATGAGGAAAGTTAAATGATCTCAGTGCTGTCCAAATCATTTCCAGATTCAGAACCTGAGAAATGTTTCTCTCCTGTGTGAGCTCTCTGATGCCTAACAAAATAAGATTGGTCATTAAAACATTTCCCACATTCAGCACACGAGTAAGGTTTTTCTCCTGTATGTGTTCTCTGATGCCTAGCAAGATATGGCTGGAGGCTAAATCGTTTCCCACACTCAGTGCATGAGAAAGGTTTCTCTTCTGTATGAATTCTCTGGTGCCTAACAAGATATGATTGATGGCTAAAACGACTCCCACATTCAGGACATGTGTGTGGTTTTTCTCCTGTGTGCGTTCTCTGATGTATAACAAGATATGTATATTTTTTAAAACACTTCCCACATTCAGAACATGAATAAGGTTTCTCTCCTGTGTGAACTCTGTGGTGAGAAATAAGTCCTGATTTCTTGGTAAAACATTTTCCACATTCAGAACATGAGTAAGGCTTCTCTCCTGTGTGAGTTCTCTCATGTACAATAAGAGTAGATTTCCTGTTAAACCATTTCCCACAAACAGCACATGAGAAAGGGTTTTCTCCTGTGTGGATTCTCTGATGTAGAATAAGAGTTGATCTTCTAGTAAAACTTTTCCCACATTCAGAACATGAAAAAGGGTTCACACCAGTGTGAGTCCTCTGATGTCTAATAAGCACTGCATTACTACAAAATTTTTTCCCACATTCAGAACATGGGAAGCATTTCGGGCCTGTGTGAGTTTTCTGATGTAAAACAAGACGCGAATGCCAGCTAAAACCTTTCCCACATTTAGGACATGAGAATGGCTTTTCTCCTGCGTGAATCCTCTGATGCCTAGCAAGGTATGAATTGGATGCAAAGCATTTCCCACATGTAGAACATGAGAATGGTTTCTCTCCTGTGTGAGCTCTCCAATGTCTATCAAGCAGTGAGTTGCATGCAAAGCGTTCCCCACATTCAGTACAAGAAAATGGTTTATCTCCCTTAGTTACTGTCGAAAGCATAGGCACACAGGTTTCAGATGGCATTCCTGATTCCTGTGATTTTGATTCATCTGTCCTTAATGTAATAGATTTCTCCACACTCTTGCCTAATGGATTCATGTCTTTATTACCAGGAGATGTTTGTTTTAAAGAATCATCTGCAAAAAGAACTTTGCGTTAAAGTAATTATTGCAAAACATTAATTGCTCATCAGTTTCAACCGCAGTTAAAAAAAATCTCTATTGAAATCAGGGCTTTGGAATCTGTAAACAAAACCTTTGGCTCTTATGTTACATGCAGCATAATTGCTATCACATTACAATTTACTAAATATACCACTGTATAAGTCAACATTTTAAACCTATCCCCTCCCCCCCTCCCAGCTCAAAAAAACCCCAAAGCAAAACTGGGGATGGACTAATACGCCATTGATGATGTATGACTAATATGAAAATAAATGTAAATTCTGAACATCTTATTAAATGTATCATAAAACAGGATAAGTAAATTGACATTTATATTTTGATTTGAAGTAGGACTAATGTGTCTACCTCTGCTGCCTAAACTAGGCCCAAATCAGAATTGCATGAGTCCACAGACCTACCCCAAGCTCAAATATTGCAAATTATTTTGGGAGTCAACTTCTCTGGCATATATTATTATTATTGTGATTTATAAAGCGCCAACAGATTCTGTAGCGCTTTACAATATAATTAGAGGGGGGATTTGACTATAAATAGGACAATTACAAGAAAACTTACAGAAACGAAGGGTTGAAGAAGGCCCTGCTCAAACAAGCTTACAGTCTATAGGAGGTGGGGTATAAAACACATTATGACAGGAAATAGAAGTCAAATTAGGTGGGAGTGAAGCAGAGCTGGAGGAGAGAGTAGAGTGCTGCCCTTTAGGAGAGAGCAAGAGGCAGGTATGTAAGGTAGAGGTTACCCTGGGAGGCCATAGGCTTTCCTAAAGAAATGAGTTTTAAGGCACTTCTTAAATGATTGAAGACTAGGGGAGAGTCTGATGGCGGAAGGCAGGTTATTCCATAGGATGGGAGCCGCCCGCGAAAAGTCCTGCTTAAATCTTAAAACACCTCTAATTGTGAGGGTGAACTTATAGGGCACCATCTACAATGCATTTAGTGGGGAGTCAATACTTTATTTACTGCTTGAAATGCAAGAAATGATTCTGTTAGTTAAAGGAACACTCCACTCCCCAAATACAAAAAATTACATAAATCACTGCTTAGTAGATATACTGAAGATCTCTTTGCAAGCCCTCCCCTTCAACACTAGACCAGACTTTCTGTGCCTGTCCAAACACAGACTTCCCAATGCAGTTCAATAGGAAGTCTTTGCAAGGCATGTGCTCTGGTTAATTGCTGCCTCTTGAATTTAGCTCCACTGAGCTAACCAACTGGGAAATAACAGAACAAGTTGTGTGATTGGCCGACTATTTCTATTGAAATTTGCACTTTTTGTGAAATGAAAAAGATAGAGGAAACATTATTCATACATGAAGTAATTCAGCAAGCTAAAGTGTGCCCCTTTAAGACTTATTTAGTGTCTGTGTGTATATATAAATATATATATAAATACATACATACACTGATCACCCACACCATTAAAACCACCTGTCTAATATCCTTCACGTGCTGTCAAAACAACTCTGATGCATTGAGGCATGGACTCCACAAGGCCTCTGAATGTGTCCTATGGTATCTGGCATCAAGATATTAGCAGCAGATCCTTTAAATCTTGCAAGTTATGAGGTGGGGCCTTAAAGGACCACTATAGTGCCAGGAAAACATACTCGTTTTCCTGGCACTATAGTGCCCTGAGGGTGCCCCCACCCTCAGGGTCCCCCTCCCGCCCGGCTCTGGAAGGGGGAAAAACGTACCTTTTTCCTGCGCTGGGCGGAGAGCTCTCCTCCTCCTCTCCGCCCCGTCGGCTCAATGCGCACGCTTCTCAATCACAGTGAGAAGCACGCAAGCGCCTCTAGCGGCTGTCAATGAGACAGCCACTAGAGGAAATAGGGGAAGGCTTAACCCATTAATAAACATAGCAGTTTCTCTGAAACTGCTATGTTTATAAAAGAATGGGTTAACCCTAGAAGGACCTGGCACCCAGACCACTTCATTAAGCTGAAGTGGTCTGGGTGCCTAGAGTGGTCCTTTAATGGATCGGATTTGTTGTTCCAGCACATCCCACAGATGCTTAAAGGGACACTGTAGGCACCCAGACCACTTCGGCTCATTGATGTGGTCTGGATGCTGTGTCCCTATTGCACTTAATGCTGCAGAGAAACTGCAATGTTTACATTGCAGCACTAAGTCTGCATCCAGTGGCTGTATACCAGACAGCTACTAGAGGGCTTCCTAGATTGAAATGGACCTTTGGTCCGGTATCGGACGCTGGACATCCTCACGCTCTGCATGAGGACCTCCAGCGTCAAATTTTCCCCATAGGAAAGCATTGATTCAATACTTTCAACTGGGAAGGTCTAATGTACATTGGTGCCCGTTCGTCGAACAATGGAAGAGAGGGCTGAGCGTCGACCCAGCGCCGAGGGACATCGGCACTGGGCTCAGGTAAGTAAATAAAGGATTTTTAACCCTTTATTTACCGGGGAGAGGGGTGCGAGGGGTAGTGACAGGAATAAAGCTTTGTATTCCTGTCACTATATTATCCCTTGGCCGGGAATTTTAAGGCCAAAGAAACACCTTGAGCTCTTTGTCATGCTCCTCTAACCATTCCCAAACAATTTTGCCGAGTGTCAGGGTGCATTATCCTGCTGCTTATTACTAACCTGGGCTGGTGTTTACATGATACTCTGGCTTCATAGTCTGCTGCTGTCCACTCACATACAATTCATCATCTTGCTCTTCTTTTACGCAGTCCCACTCCTCCTCGGAGAAGTAAACAACCACTTCCTCGATCTCACATTCCCCCTAAATGAGAAATTACCATTGAATCAAATCATCAACCTTGTTATAGTATTGCTTGTCCTCATATAAACTGTATCTAATACAAACTCTTTAGAGTGTCCTACAATACACCCTTTGAAATAGTTTTATTTTTAATGTAAGAAGAAGGTAGGAAATAGGAGGTGTCTTTACTTACCTGTCCATTTAGCTGGTAGTCCATCTTTCAAATGTGATCCAAGAACCGTTTTTCACCTCCACTTTCTTTTAGACTATTATTCGGGAGTCACTTTACGATTGTTCTTCTGGAGATGGCCGACTTAACTCTCTGGGATGCAGTTCTCGGATAAACCTCACTCAGCAGTAATACAGACTGTTATCACAATTTACCTACAGAAAGAAGCAATATGACAATTTATATCACAAAATACACAAAAGTGTGAAGTGCAGATTTCATTCCTTTTCAATTTTTGGAACTTTCCATTCATTTGAGAACCAATGATAACACAATTAGCATGGTAATTACCTTGCATTGCCAACAATCCAGGCACCTGGATTATTCGATTTAAAGGGACACTATAGTAACCAGAACAACTACAGCTTATTGTATTTGTTCTGGTGAGTGTAATCATTCGGTTCAGCCTTTTTTTTTTGAGAAAAAGGCAGTATTTACATTACAGCCTAGGGATACCTCCACTGGCCACTCCTGAGATGGCTACTAGAGGTGCTTCCTGGGGCAGTGCTGCAGAGTATGCAGCACTGACATTCAGTGTCTCCACCCTCTGCATGCAGACACTGAACTTTCCTCATAGACAGGCATTAATTCAATTCATCTCTATGAGGAGATTCTGATTGGCCAGGGCTGTGTTTGGCTTGTGCTGGCCTTGCCCCTGATCTGCCTCCTTGACAAGCTCAGCCAATCCTATGGGAAAGCATTGTCATTAGCTCAGATCACCACTTTTGTTGATGTCAGCCAACAAGACAGATCGGGTTAGAGCCAGCAGCAGATTGGAATAAAGGTAAGATTTTACTATATTTAGGGGTGCAAGGGAGGGCTCTGTGGTGTTTTTAACACTTTATGGTCAGGAATACATGTTTGTGTTCCTGATTCTATAGTGTTCCTTTAAATATTAAAGTTTGCTGGTTAATATTGTGCATGAAACCACCATGTAATGTGTGGAGAATTATTATTAAGCAACAAACCACACACTCAACATCACAGCTGTTACATGTTTCACTTTTTGCATCCTGCCTGTAACTGAATTACCGTATTGGTATTGGAATATAGGATGCAGTTTTTTTACTGTCTGTGTCCTATATGCTAAATGTGTCATTTGAGTGTGATAAAACATCAATCCAATTGCCCCCAAAACAAGGACAGAAGGTGCCTGTAGAAAGTGTGTTAAAAAATGATAAGCTTAGAGTCATGTCTACAAATGCTCGCAGTTTAGGGAATAAGATCTATGAACTTGTGGCAATAATGGCAGCTGATAATGTAGATTTAGTCGCTGTTACTGAGACATGGTATAATGAGAAAAATGACTGGGACATAGCCACACCAGGGTACTCTTTATATAGGAAAGACAGGGAAATCTTCTTCAGAAGATTGGAAGTTAGCGAATGTTGTGCCCATTTACAAGAAAGGTAATAGGGAGGAGTCGGGCAACTATAGGCCAGTAAACCTTACTTCAGTAATGGAGAAAGTGATGGAAACCATTATAAAGGATAGGATTGTTGAACATCTAAAAACACATGGATTTCAAGATCAGAGACAACACGGGTTTACTTCAGGGAGATCATGCCAAACTAATCGTATTGATTTTTTTTGATTGGGTAACTAAAATTATAGATCAGGGTGGTTGTCAGGGTATTTATATCGGCAGACATTTTGTGCTATGATAGAAACTAAAAGTGTATATTCTGAGTCACTCTGAACAGACCAGACTCCATTTTGTTATTTTCAAGTTAACAAAAAGACACAAAATTTCTTTCTGTAAGACTAGCCACTTTGCCAGAGCTAAAAGGAAGCATAGTATAAACAAGTGATAAGAAGAATATAATCAATTCTAAATCCAGACAATTGTGACAGAGAAGATTAAATAATACAATTTAACTGTCTATACATACAAGGTACCATTGTAAATTACGGGTCAAAACTCAGATTGCCAGACACACAGTCTGGACAAAACTTAAATAAACCCTTTGATCTGTGAAGGATACGTAAGTTATGGCCACTATCTAGATAGGCAAAATGACGTCAAAATAGCCACCAGGAAAAGTTAACTCTTTCCTGGATAGGTATGTTTAGTGGGACAAGACTGCCCTCTATAGACCAAATAACTAAATTGCGATCTGGAAGATAACCACACCTCTAGTACTTCTATTGGGTTATCAACTGATGACGTACAGAGAGTCTGGCCCTTTAAAAGTTAAGACAAAGGGAAGATAGAGATATACAAGGGAGGCAGGAGATGCAAAGGAGAGGAGAGAGGAATTGGAAGTTTGGGGATTCCAACTCGGACAACATCTGAGACTAACACTCTACTCCTAAAACTCTAACACTTAGAATTTACTGACTTTCTAACCAACACCTCCATGCAGAGAGACATCCAAATAAGTTCCTGAGACTATCTACCAATCGGATGAAATATCTACTCAACTGGTAATTATACTGGTTTCATTTAATTAATTAAATTAATTAATATGTATTAATAGCATTATATATGACTGGATAAAGCACGGTCAGATTTCCATATTAAGAAATCTTAGTTAACTAAAAATATATATAGTTATAAGCATTCCATTCTGCAGGTGGAATTAAGAATAATTATATATTGATGTGATATTATCACGTGTTAGCATACGGTTGTTTTTATCCAGGTGTATTGATTTGCTCTAAATTAAGATAAGATATCTTTTAGACAAATTAAAATCTGCTTATATAATATGGTAGATTCTCTTATTGGATGGTTCCAGGAAATGACTAATGAACTGGTTTAAATGTTATTTTATTTAAAAATTACATAAGAATAGATCTTAACTACCTAGGAGATCTAGCCAGCATTGAAAGGGTTATTCTAACTGTCAGCTAAACTTTACGACCTTACGCTGCACTCTGAGGAATCTCTGTGTGAAACTTTCTCTATGTCTGTGAAAGATAGTCATAAATAAAGTCTTGACAGAAAATGCTTTTTAGCCATTGAAACGTAACACCCATTCTTTTGTATTGCATACCAATTTATACTGAATATTCATTGATTATTATCACGCATGTTACATATTATTATTATTAATTTGTTATTATAAATAAAATCTATTTTTATACATTGTGAATATTATTTATATGATATACTTCTCACTTAACACGATAAACGTTCTTTGGGATCTGAGAATTGAATTAGTGGTCAATTCTCAACTGTTTACTATTATTATCCCATAAATATCCCCACATGGTGCAGTAGACATTGCTTACCTAGATTTCAGTAAAGTTTTTGACACTGTTGCACATAGAAGGCTTATCAATAAACTGCAATCTTTAAGTTTGGATTCCAATATTGTTGAATGGGTAAGGCAGTGGCTGAGTGACAGGCAACAGAGGGTTGTAGTTAATGGACTATATTCGAAGCATGGTCTTGTCACCAGTGGGGTACCTCAGGGATCTGTACTTGGACCCATTCTCTTTAATATTTTTATTAGTGATATTGCAGAAGGACTTGATGGTAAGGTATGTCTTTTTGCTGATGATACTAAGATATGTAACAGGGTTGATGTTCCAGGAGGGATAAGCCGAATGGCAAATGATTTAGGTAAACTAGAAAAATGGTCAGAATTGTGGCAACTGACATTTAATGTGGATAAGTGCAAGATAATGCATCTTGGACGTAAAACCCAAGGGCAGAGTACAGAATATTTGATAGAGTCCTAACCTCAACATCTGAGGAAAGGGATTTAGGGGTGATTATTTCAGATGACTTAAAGGTAGGCAGACAATGTAATAGAGCAATATAGAAATATATTATACAACCAAAAATTAAATGGACTTACACCCCCAAACCACGTGAAAATATAAGAGGTAAAATTACCCTTATATGGTTTGAAAGATTGTAAGAAGATTCCTCCTATCTTCTATTACAGAAAAATAAAAATACAATCTAGAATGAAAGGTAACACTGAAGTGCCTTAAAAAATATGTGAGGTGAAAATGTGGGTAACATAAAGTTACTCACAGGTGATAACTTGTAGCAGGCACGTAAAGGTTTCTTTAGGCATATGAACCTTCTCACATATGTTTCTCAATCCATAGACCACATGAAAAATAGAGGGAGGTTGCTGACTACAGAGGACCTCATTGCACCATATCCCAGTCTGAACCTCGGTTGGGCGGAACCTCGGTTGGTGGGGGTGGTAGTTGTCGGGGTGGTGCTGTTGTGTTGGTGGGGTAGCTTGTCCCCCCTAGGGGTCTTACTGCGGTCTTAATGACTACAGGTTTTTGTTGCCTGCGAGCATCCATGTAGTCATCTGCTTTCCTAGCTGCCTCCGTGAGGGATGTAGGGTTGCGGTCCCTTACCCATTCCTGGACATCTGTTGGTACCCCATCATAGAATTGTTCCAATAGCAACATTTGTAATATGTCCTCCATGGACCGTGCTTTGTTAGCCTGTACCCATCCGAGGGCTGCCAGCTGGAGTCTACAAGCCCACTCTGCCCACCTTACTACATGCCAATTTGAAGAATCAAATCTGTAAGTGTTGATTTGAATAAAGTATTTGGAATTTTAAAGAATACACTATGTTTGCTCTTCTCCCTCTATTTTTCATGTGGTCTATGAATGGAGAAACATACGTGAGAAGGTTCATATCCCTAAAGAAACCTTTACGTGCCTGCTAAAAGTTATCACCTGTGAGTAACTTTAGGTTACCCACATTTTCACCTCACATTTTTTAAGCCACTTCAGTGTTACCTTTCATTCTAGATTGTATTTGTATTTTAATGTAATAGAGCAGCAGGAAATGCTAGCAGAATGCTTGGTTGTATAGGGAGAGGTATTAGCAGTAGAAAGAAGGAAGTGCTCATGCCATTGTACAGAACACTGGTGAGACCTCACTTGGAGTATTGTACACAGTACTGGAGACCGTATCTTCAGAAGGATATTGATACCTTAGAGAGGGTTCAGAGAAGGGCTACTAAACTGGTTCATGGATTGCAGGATAAAACTTACCAGGAAAGGTTAAAGGATCTTAACATGTATATCTTGGAGGAAAGGCGAGACAGGGGGGATATGATAGAAACATTTCAATACATAAAGGGAATCAACACAGTAAAGGAGGAGACCATATTTAAAAGAAGAAAAACTACCACAACAAGAGGACATAGTCTTAAATTAGAGGGACAAAGGTTTAAAAATATCAGGAAGCCCCCCACCCCACCAACCCATCACCCCCCGCATCCACTTCCCCCACGGGGGGCCCCGACGGGCGCGTGCGGGAGGCCGGGGGGAGACAACACCCATGACCCTACCACAGGATTCCCCCGATAGGAGAGGAGGAGGAACCCCTGGAGAGGAAGGGGCACCCCGGGAACTGCACCATAGCAGTCCCTGACCCTGACGGACGGACCATAGTCATCCTTCGGGCCGACACGGACCGAAGGGGTGATCCCCACCCAAGACAATCACCCGCCCTGAGCCCCAGCACCAGACCGATAGGGCCCTAACACGGCACAGCCCCATAGCTCCAACCACCACGATAGACACGGCACTGGATCGCCAAGGCCAGACAACAGGATCAGAGGCGGGACCTCTCACCGCATAACGATGGGACAAACCCGTAGACACTAGACCATCACCCCAGGCCCCCGACTGACCACTGAAACCCAACACAAGCAGAGAGGGAGCTAACAGTGAGAATACCCACTCCCCCCCACCTACGAAACGCAAAAGGCGGGCAGCACAGCTCACCGAACGCACCCACATTACTCACTAGCCCCAGCCCCCTTTTTTTCCTCTCCCTTTTTCCCTCTCCCCGGCCCTTTCTCACCTCCTTTCTCTCCTACGGTACTCCCTCTCCCTTCCATCCCAACAGAAAAAGGAAGAGATAACGCTAAAAACCCACAGGTACAGCTAGACCCCAGTTCACCCCCACCCGGTAAAAACGGACAATGTACAAAATCATCCAGTTTGGACATGGAAAAGACTAAGAACTGCACGTGTTCAGCAGCTATCAACAGCAAAACTATTTTGAACGACACGACAGCGCTAAGAAACCTGACATCATAGATGTACCACCATGTCCAAAACCTGTATGTTACACTATCCATGTTCCTTTGAAAATAAAGAATTTATTTATAAAAAAAACAATTGAAAGTAGGAATACCAGTGACATGCTACGGCCATGACTCAAGAAAAGTAGCTAAAGGCATGCACCTTAGAGCTGCCACATGGTTACCCGCTCTGCAGATGAGCGCGGCCACCGCTTGCCACTGGGCCTATGCGAATTGTCCTATGCACCCTTTGTGTACTGTTGTGTTGATTTACTGTTCTGTATGTTCCCCAAAAAATATAAAACGTGACAGCATATAAAATCCACCTGTTGTACGAAATATACACAAGTGATACGATGCCAACTTTGGCTTCTGCGTAAGCCTCAAAGATTGTATGACAATTATGTTTTTGCACTATGTCACAACCTAAATAAAGAATTTAAAAAAAATATCAGGAAGTATTACTTTACTGAGAGGGTAGTGGATGCACGGAATAGCCTTCCAGCTCAAGTGGTAGAGGTTAACACAGTAAAGGAGTTTAAGCATGCGTGGGATAGGCATAAGGCTATCCTAACTATAAGATAAGACTAGGGACTAATGAAAGTATTTAGAAAATTGGGCAGACTAGATGGGCCGAATGGTTCTTATCTATCTATCTATATATATATATATATATATATATATATATTTATATCTATAAATTTTAAAAATTGATTTTCTCACCCCTCTTGGGTGGTATGTTTATTTCTCATTATCGGATCCTCTACCAGAGGGTTGAGAGTCTGAGAGTTCTGCACAGTATTTTAGCTGTTCCTAGAACTGCACTCATATGGACAGCCATCTCAGATGTCCTGCCTGTAATCTGTTAAAGCCACTCCCCCAACTTGGGAGTCAAAGCCCTGAGGTCTCCTATCACAACTGCGACTACTACTGCCTTCACTTTCCACATTCTTTCAATCTCTTCTTTCAGTCCTTGGTATTTGTCCATCTTCTAATGTTCCTTCTTCCTGGTGTTATAGTCACTGGGTATTGCCACATCCACCACCACTGTAGTCTTCCATTGCTTGTCTATCGCCACGATGTTGGGTTGGTTGGTCAGAGCTTGCTTGTCTGTCTGAATCTGGAAGTCCAACAGGATCTTAGCCCTATTATTCTTAACTATCCTTTGTGGTATCTCCCATCTGGGCTTGGTTGTGTCTCTCAGAGTATGCTGTTCCTGCTAACATCTTGCAACCGGCCACTAGGTGCTAGATTGTCTAGAGGCCTCTTTTCACAGTCTGCCCCTTGGGTCTTGCCTGGTGTGGTAGATCTGCGCTTCAATTGATTTGGTTCTAAGTGCCTGTTCCAGGGCTGCTAGGATTAGTGCCTAGGTGCTGTTTTTCAGTCCTGTCTTTTCCAACAATTGGTAGGATTTTGTCATGTGAGCTGTGGCGGAGAGCTGGTCTTTCACAGGTTAACTCCACTAAAGATCCCAGTGAAGCTCAGGAACAAGTAATAAAATCCCATAGAACAATAGTCACAGCAAGCAAGGAAATCCACGAATATCCCAATGACTGGACGACACACAACATCAGGAGCATAACTGAACTTTGAATCACTCAACCTTCTTTTAAAGCTTTCTCCCATGCAAGGGAGGGATTCACATTAATTATACTGTACACCAATCATACATGAGTTGCCACCCACACATCCCCTTCCCTTAGTATGACTCATAATCCCATTATGCAGGACACGGTTCCCCTCATTTTTTGGATGTACCCCTAAACATAGGGGTACACCTCTAAATGTTACATCCCCTGGTAGCCCTGATCTGGGTGAGTGACATATTCAAAAATCACCCAGATCGGACCAGTGGTTCGGGAAATTCATGGAGGTAGTAAAAAGACCGACCGCGCTGGAGGTAACAGACAAAATTTGTTCCAATACATTTTGGCCCTGTGGTCAGTCACAGAAAAAGGGAATAAAATGCACGAACGGCTTGGGTTATGGAGACTGGGGAGGATTCGGATAAACCCCCTTGTTCGTGGGGTTCTTTCTACCGAACGGTGAGCCGTTCGGTAGTTTGTATACGAATTGATGGCAGTGTGGAGGTCTCAACAGTGTTTGCTTAGCCGAGTGTCCAATTTGGGTTCCAGACACTCGACGGAAAAATACCGCTGTTCGGGAGTTTAAGATGGCCGCCGCCACGTGTTCGTCTCCCGATCGGCGGCCACCCAAAGGACAAAGCACACACTGCACTGATTGCCAATTACCAGTTTGCAACATTGTTGCGAACGGTAATTGGAGGCACACTTATTCCTGGGGTGGTCTGATTGTTCGGTAGTTTCACTCGTATAATAACTGGAGTGATTTTACCGAACAATCAGACGAATGCTGCATTCAACATACATACATACGGCAAAATTAACCGAAAGCATATTAACACACATAATTTTGAGGACAGCCCAATGCCATCCGCTACACTGCTCCCCCTTGCCCACAAGCCAGCATACACAGTCTGATCCAGCACGGATCGGCTTGGGGATGTCCGGGCTGCTCACGGATCATTTTTCCAAGTCTGTTTGTCTAGACAACCCGTCAGCGTGTCCATTTTGTTTGCCCGGGCGGTACTGAATGTTAAAGTCAAAGGGCTGCAGTGCCAAACTCCAGCGGCATCTCTGGCCATCCAGTCTAGCAGTTCGTCTATCCTGGGCATAGGATAGGCGTCGGACACTGTTTTCTCGTTCAACCTCCAGTAGTCCATGCAGAAGCGGGTCGTACCGTCCCGCTTAGGTACGAGGACTACTGGGGAGGCCCAGGAGCTGTCCGATGGCTCAATCACCCCCAGTTGGAGCATTTCATCGATCTCCTTGCGCATATTCTCCCGCACCGCACCGCTTTAGGGGGTCTGGCGGTAGGGTGTCAGACGAATGCTGCATACAACATACATACATATGGCAAAATTAACCGAAAACATATTAACACACATAATTTTGAGGACAGCCCAAAGCCATCCGCTACATGAGCCACATCCACTATTTGCTGGTGGTACCAGTAGCAAAGGCCCTTAACGCTGAGGGGACACTGGAACCAGGGAGAGGCTGGCTCACTGAGCTTCAATCCCTGAAGGAGAGATCATCACTGAGGCCCTGTCTGGCGGTGAGCGGGGCAGACGGCCACTACCCCGCTATCCTGCAACACAATACCCAGCCTGAGCCATGACCCTGAACGGACCCGGCCCTGTTACCCCCCCTATGGACCGGGGGGGTGATCCCGGTCCTCACCCCAAGGCTCTGACTCGGAAGCAGCGGCCGAGGTCGGGGGGCACGACAGCCGCGATCAAGATGGCGGGTGCCATGTGCGCAGGAGACATGGGGAAGCCTGGATTGCTACCCGAGCCTGCGGCCGACAACGCAACCCCCGTCTCCATGCCCTGCCACACAGGCCACTCACCAACCTCAGCAGGGAGTCAGACCTCGGACTCACCTTCCAATCAGCCTGTAATCACACGACCCCTGCAACGTCGACCAAATGCGGCTGACACCAGGCACACCATCGCGGCTCACACCAGCCCAGGGAGGACCGCATGAGACAAGCACTCCGGACCTCAGCTGCACCTCCTGAGAAACCAGCAAGAAGCTCTCTGGGCGGAATGGCCGGACTATAACCTGATGCCTGCTCTGGTGGACGCTCACACACTACTGCACAGAACGGACAGAGCAGGTATCGGATAGTAACAGGACTCCCCAGGTGCATGAGGCCAAAGGACCACCACGATGACGACTCCCAGCCGGGGCAGCACGGGTAGTTCTGATCGGCCGGAGTGATATTAGTGAAATCTCTCAAAACCTAGCCTGTATGTCAATCATAATTAAAAAGCACTAACCTGCTGGCACAGCTAACGCCATATATATATATGCATAACCTGTGTTATCTAATGTCTAGTTTAAACACTGTCCAAGCCCACCCACAGTTTAAAACTACTATCAGCATGTTTAAATCATACACACAAACATAACTGAGGCGGGAAGGACTAGGAATGGTATAAACATGTGTGAAATCTAGCTCCTTAAACATTACAGTGTCAGAATGTATAACTTGACATAATCACCTACCTCCCTCAAGCATGAAATTTAAGCCAGCGTATAGCGCTAAATATTTCAATCCTGAAACACTTGGATTGTACGCATGTATCTGTTAAAATTGTAAGATCATCATTTATAAATTAGCCTGTAATCACAAACAAAAAATGCGCTACTGTTAATGCCACTGTTTAGCCTGTTTAATATGCACACGTACGCTGTTGTGGCGTTTGTCGTTATTATTGTAATCACCTGCGCAACAAAAATAAAGAATTCGAAAAATAGAAAAAAAAAAATAATAATAAGGCAGCAAACCAAAAAAAGGGGATCCCTCTAAACCCTTCAAAAGATCGGCACAAACAACAGAGAAAAAAAATGGAAAGATACAATCAAATAATATAGCCAATAAAAAACAACCGATTAGATGAAATAGTCTAAAACAGTCTCAAAATAGGAGTACCCCTTTAAATTAGTTAAAGTGCAGTAGGAATGATATAAAATATATAAACAGAAACACATTCAAATGTTCATAAAATACACGTCTAATCTGCTACATCAAACATGACTTTATTAACATCTGAAGTCTGATAATTGGACTAATTGGAAAACATGAAGCAATGAATAGTGAAAAACAGAGCGTTTATGAGCCAACACAAATTGAATTCAGCGTTTGCCTATTGAGGTGGCATGGCTGTTTGCTGGATTCTATATAAGGCACATTCACAGGGTGTATGATATCTGTTAAGGTAAACTAACTGCTGCTGGTATATGGGCATAGGTAGCCCACCGCAGAGCAGGTAGGGGGGGGGGTACCTGCAAGTCAGCTTTGACCACGCATAATATGGGATCTCGCGATGTCACGATTCCCAGGGACAGGAAATTGATTTGCTGGATCAGTGTCCCCCTTTAGGAAGGCGTGGAAGACACAGGGGAAAGAGAGAAAGCAGATAAATATGAAGAAGAAAAAAAGAAAGAAAGAAAAATCATCCCTAACTGTCCCATTGACAGGAAGGGGACAGAGCTGCTTATCTGAAATAATCCAACACACAGTGATCCTGCCTGGCGGTGCTGGAACCCAGACTGTGACAATGCCAATATAAGGATATCAGACATACAAGCAATGAGTGCCAGGCTAGGAAGGGTTAGCAGCAATCAGGGAGAGACATCCAAACAGCAGGACCCCTGACTATGCCTAAATAACGATGCATTACTTTCACAGTTTTATCAAGAGAGGCGCAGCGCCAGATCCTATTTCTGAGTTGCTATGGCAACCCGGTACCCTGGGTTTGAGAAGCCCTGCTATAACCAGGGATGTGGAATCTGTATCGCCCAATGCCCAGGTCATATAGTTCTGGGCACCAGGCAGGCTGTTCTTTTTTCTGCCTTTAGACAGAGGCAAGCAGCACGGCAGCTACAGCAAGGCCAGAGCTGGGTGGGGAGCATGTGGACACGGTAATTGCTCACTAATGAGTGAGAGAGCAGGCTGGGTATCCCAGTGGCTGAGTACTGACGCACTGAGTGCCAAACCACAAGGAAGGGACAACTCTGTGTCACACACATTGCACATAGCCAGCACACATCTAACACACACACACTACACAGCGCCTGCTAGCATCACACACATTGCACATAGCCAGAACACAGCTCTCACACACACTACACAGCGCCTGCTAGCATCACACACATTGCACATAGTCAGTACACATCACACACACACATTACACATAGCCAGCACACATCTAACACACACACTACACAGCGCCTGCTAGCATCACACACATTGCACATAGCCAGCACACAGCGCCTGCTAACATCACACAACTCTCACACACTACACAGCGCCTGCTAACATCATACACATTACACATAGCCAGCACACAGCTCTAACACACACACACACACTAGACAGCGCCTGCTAGCATCACACACGTTACACATAGCCAGCACACAGCTCTCACACACACACATTACACATAGCCAGCACACAGCTCTCACACACACTACACAGCGCCTGCTAACATCACACATATTACACATAGCCAGCACACAGCTCTCACACACACACACACACACTAGACAGCACCTGCTAACATCACACACATTACACAGCCAGCACACATTACACAGCGCCTGCTAACATCACACACATTACATACAGCCAGCCCACAGCTCTCACACACACACTAGACAGCGCCTGCTAACATCACACACATTACACATAGCCAGCACACAGCTCACACACACATTACACATAGCCACCAAGCATAACACATACTCACTGTACATACAGCGGGTGCACACAAGATACACAGTATGGGGGGACCAATGAAGAGACTATGGGGGGACAGAGGGTGTTGTCACTAATTAAATCTAAAAAACAAAGAAAACGTTTTTTTGCATAACTCAGGTGGACTGTTTTTCCAGACCAGCTTTGTTTGTCCCAGTTCATTAGGATTTCATTAGAAATAATTTAGTTTAGTAAATAACTCTGTTAATGTCCATGGCTCTAGGCTGGTGCCCAAATCTGACTGATAAACTGTCATAACAGAGAAGTAGATTGGGCCACGGCTTTAGTCCTTTGAACAAGTAGATTTAAAAAACATTCCACACTACTGTGTAACATACTTCGATATCTGCACTGATGCGATTTTATAACCTGCAAAAAATACACCATTACATGCGTTCAATGACATTCCACCAGCAACTGATCTTAGCATAACTAATACTAAACCCATGTACACACAACAGACACTACAAACAGTATCTTTATCTACACATTCTTTGGAAAAAATAACAATTGCAAAGCAAATATGCCAGTCACGTTTATATGACTTTGGTAACAGTAAAGTGACACTTGCTCCTTTAAAAGAAATAATAAAAAACAGTCTATATCAGGAATGCCCAAAAGGTAGATCCCCAGATGTTGTATTACTACAACACCCATGATGCATGCCTTCACAAAGCATCATGGAAGCTGTAGTTTTAAGACATCGGGGGATCGACCTGTTGAGCATCCCTGGTCTATATCATATGCAGCACATATAAGTTTATATTGGCTTCTAGTGATGTACGAACCGTTAAACAAAGTAACGATATAAGCATAGAGTAACCATATTGGCTACCACCCTCGAATTGTATGGTAGAGCCGGTAAATCATTAGATTTCAGAATGGTTGAAGACGCTACAGATTTACGCTATGTAGCATATTTGTTCTATACCTGTCGCAGAATTACACCAACAGTTGTGTACAGTACAGGCTGAAGAATTTACAAAATTGTCTGTGTCTGTATTATTATTATTACCGTCTGTGTCTGTTTTATTATTACTGTCTGTCTGTATTATTATTATTACTGTCTGTGTCTGTATTATTTACTGTCTGTGTCTGTATTATTATTATAATTACTGTCTGTGTCTGTATTATTATTACTGTCTGTGTCTGTATTATAATTACTGTCTGTCTGTGTCTGTATTATTATTATTACTGTCTGTGTCTGTATTATTATTACTGTCTGTGTCTGTATTATTATTACTGTCTGTCTGCATTATTATTATTACTGTCTGTTTTATTATTACTGTCTGTGTCTGTATTATTATTATAATTACTGTCTGTGTCTGTATTATTATTACTGTGTCTGTATTATTATTATAATTACTGTCTGTGTCTGAATTATTAATGTCTGTGTCTGTATTATTATTATAATTACTGTCTGTGTCTGTATTATTATTACTGTCTGTGTCTGTATTATTATTATTACTGTGTCTGTATTATTATTACTGTCTGTGTCTGTATTATTATTATTACTGTGTCTGTATTATTATTATAATTACTGTCTGTGTCTGTATTATTATTATTATTACTGTCTGTATTATTATTACTGTGTCTGTATTATTATAATTACTGTCTGTGTCTGTATTATTATTACTGTCTGTATTATTATTATTATTACTGTCTGTGTCTGTATTATTATTACTGTCTGTGTCTGTATTATTATTACTGTCTGTATTATTATTACTGTCTGTGTCTGTATTATTATTACAGTCTGTCTGTGTCTGTATTATTATTATTACTGTCTGTGTCTGTATTATTATTATTACTGTGTCTGTATTATTATAATTACTGTCTGTCTGTATTATTATTACTGTCTGTCTATTATTATTACTGTCTGTGTCTGTATTGTTATTACTGTCTGTCTGTGTCTGTATTATTATTACTGTCTGTGTCTGTATTATTATTACAGTCTGTCTGTGTCTGTATTGTTATTACTGTCTGTCTGTGTCTGTATTGTTATTACTGTATGTCTGTGTCTGTATTATTATTACTGTCTGTGTCTGTATTATTGTTACAGTCTGTCTGTGTCTGTATTATTATTACTGTCTGTGTCTGTAATATTATTACTGTCTGTATTATTATTATTATTACTGTCTGTGTCTGTATTATTATTACTGTCTGTGTCTGTATTATTATTACTGTCTGTGTCTGTATTATTATTATTACTGTCTGTGTCTGTATTATTATTGTCTGTCTGTGTCTGTATTATTATTACTGTCTGTGTCTGTATTATTATTCTTGTCTGTGTCTGTATTATTATTACAGTCTGTCTGTGTCTGTATTATTATTATTATTACTGTCTGTGTCTGTATTGTTATTACTGTCTGTGTCTGTATTATTATTACTGTCTGTGTCTGTATTATTATTACTGTCTGTGTCTGTATTGTTATTACTGTCTGTGTCTGTATTATTATTATTATTACTGTCTGTGTCTGTATTATTATTATTACTGTCTGTGTCTGTATTATTATTACTGTCTGTGTCTGTATTGTTATTACTGTCTGTCTGTGTCTGTATTATTATTACTGTCTGTGTCTGTATTGTTATTACTGTCTGTCTGTGTCTGTATTATTATTACTGTCTGTGTCTGTATTATTATTATTACTGTCTGTGTCTGTATTGTTATTACTGTCTGTGTCTGTATTATTATTACTGTCTGTGTCTGTATTGTTATTACTGTCTGTCAGTGTCTGTATTATTATTACTGT
>OW240922.1:7116841-7128842 GCA_933207985.1 Pelobates cultripes | reverse complement strand
CGCCCACCAGAGGGAGCACTCATCTCCCGAACCGGCCTGCATGCACTGTCTTCGATCACTCTACCTGCTCCTAAAGGAACTATGATCACTGTTTACACCCAAACCTGGGAGCTATGAGGCTAGACTCGTAGCTGCCCAGGCGAACACTCTCTCCGGCGGATACCTGAGTGGGGTTATCCACCGGAGAAGGGGACACGGGACAGTGGGGAATCAGTGGAGCTGTGAGTCGGTCTCACAGCTACAGGCCCCCGCTGGCCACGTGGAAGTCCCTTCTGACCAATGGGAGAAGGAGCGCGCGTTCAAACTGGTTTGCACCATTCTTCTGATTCGTCGGCCCGAGAGAGCGCTGATTGGTCATTGCGGGGCGCCGGCAACCAATCAGAGCAGGAGCGCCCGTTCAAACAGGGTTTCGTGCCCTTTCATCTGATTGGGCTGCAAAGCCCCTCTCGCACCTCGGCGCTGATTGGCGCGAGTTGGTTTAGGTGCGAAGTTTGAATTCACCAGACTAAACCAAGCAACTGACTGGAACTAATTTCGGAGATGTACAGAGACTCGAGCCCCAGACTTTGGATGCTGATATCTCGGGCTCTGTACATCTGATCGCCCCGCTTTTTGCAGGGATCCCAGGTGGGAGCCCGGGCTATTTATTAATATACGTTTAACCCTTTACCCCTTCCCGTCCCGGGGCGCCGAGCCCCAAAGTTCACCCCCCTGTATGTAATGTGTATCATGTGTGTCCCTGTGTCCTGTTAGTATCTCCCAGAGCAGGAGATGGTTATCTGTCACCAAGCCCCCTCCTGCCTGGGGTTGTGTTGTGTTGGATGGAGACCCCTGTAGGGGTCTGTGCATAAAAAGCTGTGTGCCCAAATAAAGATTGTCAAAGGTTGTACCCTGGAACTATGTGTCCTCCAGTTACTGGGGAAATGAGTCTGACCTATTATTACTAAAAGGGAGTAACCTGCCGGGTTGCCCAGGTCCCGCTACAGGGTGGATCCGGAAAACTGAATTATATGCACTTTGAGAAAGTCCCATGAGGGGTTGAAACGCATTAGTGCTAATTTCTTTATTCATTTATTTTTCTCTATTTGGATTGCTTTACTTTTAGTTGGAAGTGTCCTTATAAGAGCATTTGGAGCACTTTTTGTGAAACATTGATGTGGCGAGTCCCCAATCCTGGAGTATGTCAGAGGAATATTCATGTCAAGCTCTTGAGTCTGAGTCAGTTTAAATTGTCTCAGCAATATGTGAGTGTACATCACACATTTTATATATTTATGTGAATTTTTATTTCCTGGCCAAGCCATGTCAGCATCACCTATGGGTTAGCTCCTCCCTGTCAGCTGATAGGGCAGGAATCTAAATTTCAAAATGATGGTATATAAGGAATCCACCTCCCCAGAATAAGCTGTCTTTTCTTCCTGTCCTTCAGCTGTTAGGCAGCAATACCCTTTATTTTAAAGTTTACCGGCCACTTTTTCATTATGGCATCCCTGGGGAGTTACGCCTCTCTCCCTAAGGAAGAACCCAGATACAGCCCAAGCAGTTGGGGACTCCCTGGGTTAAGATTACTATGATAGTTTATAGTAATTGAAGATGGGTCATTGCTGGACTAAATTCTACAATTTTTAAATCAAAGATTGAGGTGGTATGGGCGTCTGGTTACCTTAAGTGCATGTTGGGTTTACCAAGAGGGCCGTTGCAATCGATTTCGGCTTTGAAAGTAATTATTTTCATCTTTATTGGGCTTCAAGGTCCTCTGGCAGATCTATTCCATGCATTTTCCCTTTAAAAAATTGGGTTTTGGTGCTGTTTTGTAGTGCAATTTGCTAACATTCAGACTTGGTGATTCAATCTAAAGAATCCAAAATGGCCGATCGGCGTGTTCCGGTTTGCACTTAGCATGTGCAAACTGCCTTAAAGGGCTCAAGGTTTTTTTTAAAGTAGTTATACCTTCTGGGTGATTTGTTTGGTGAATTTGCAGCTGCTAAATGTGGTTAGGTCTTTATGCATTTACCTTGATCGTTCTAAACAATTTAGAAAATCAAATAGACTTTTATTGTACCTTTTTGGTCACCATAAAAGGTATATCTGCCTTTACTGAGAGGGTAGTGGATGCATGGAAAAGCCTTCCAGCTGAAGTGGTAGAGGTTAACACAGTAAAGGAGTTTAAGCATGCGTGGGATAGGCATAAGGCTATCCTAACTATAAGATAAGGCTGGGGACTAATGAAAGTATTTAGAAAATTGGGCAGATTAGATGGGCCGAATGGTTCTTATCTGCCGTTACATTCTATGTTTCTACTATCAGGAGATGGATTACTTCTGTGATTCAGAAAGCTTACAGAGTCGCTGGCAAATCCCCAAAAAGCTCTCTCAACTAGAGCTGTCTCGGCCTCTTTGGCGTATACTATCACCTAGATGTTTTAGGCTCATCTGCCTCCTCATTTGGGAGAAATGTCCTTACTTCCACAACTAATGTTTGATTAAATTTGGTTTAGCATTAATATGGTATAATGGTTTGTGTTATCACTCACCCTTTACTTTTGCTTGGGAAGTCCCATAGGTGATGCTGACATGGATTGGCCAGGAAAAACAGAAAAATTGTCAAAATTAAAATACTTACCGTAATTTTTTTTTCCTGATCAATATCCATGTCAGCATCAACGAGCACTCCCTCTTTTCTGGACTGACTTGGTTACGAGACGGCTTATTCTGGCGAGGTGGATTCCTTATATAGCATAATTTTCAATTTAGATTCTTGTCCTATCAGCTGAGCGGGAGTAGCTAACCCATAGGTGATGCTGACATGGATACTGGCCAGGAAAAGAAAATGACGTTAAGTATTGTAACCATTTTCTGTTATAATACACTATGAATTTTTAATTTATATTTTACAGATTCTGTTATATGTTTCCAGACTTGGTAAGAGTATTTGTTGTGTTCATTTAGGTCTTGCGTGATATATTGGTGCATTAACACCTGCATTCGTTTTTATGTTTTGGTGTGTGGAGTGACACAATAGTACATGTATTTACTGCACCATATTAGCACTTTCAACATCTTCACGTTTCAGATCGATACAGGAAACACATTGGAGATTGAAAGGATAAAATATTAAGGAGTTATAAGAAGTACCTGAAAATTATTAATACTTTGATAAAAAGGAGGCAATAATTATTGCCAGTTGTCTTAAATTTGAGAGTATCTTACAAATTATTGATCCTGAAGGACGTTATTTAATTTTAGAAAACAACAAACCCTGCACACAGATTTCGCGTTAAGACCCGGCCATCTGCAAAACTTACCCACGTAGTACAGGAACAGGTGAATACAGGCAACACTCCAGGATATAGATACGTTTATACAAGGGGAAACCATCCCATAAAAAGTGCAAAGTGCGATGTTTCGGCTCAAAAGAGCCTTAATCATGCATAAAGGATGCAGAAATCCCCAGTGTATATATAGCCCGAAAACCAATTAACCCCTTAAGGACTGTGAGCGTTCTATGCCGTCTTTTTTTCTGGTGGTCCTAAATGCCAGTGGGCGGCATAGAATGTCCCTGCCGTCGAGGGCACTTATCGGGTCACCGCTGATCCCAAGCTGGAGGTCGCGAACCTGGGGTCTGCCTGGGAGCTCAAGCAGACCCCCTCTGCACAATCCGGCACCCCCGGGAATAGCTGGCTTATGCAGTGCCTGCAGGGGGCCTCCCTGAACTCTCAGGCAGTCCCCCTAATGCCTATAAAAAAGTTTAGAAAGTTAGTAAAAGTTAATAAAAAGTTTAATAAAGTAAATAAATCGACTTGGATCATATATATATATATATATATATATATATAAAAATAATATATATATATATATATTATCTAAGGACTTTAATATGCACATACATAAACCATAAATAAGTGTATTTTTATATTAATATATTAATATTATAATACACGTAGAATTACGTTAATTATATATTAGAATGACATTAATTATATATTATATATTTATATAAAATAAAAATAATAAAAAAAATGTAAAAAAAAGTATATGTAACAAAACTCTACCCTGTGCCTGGAAACACTTGCTATTACCAACCCTTTAAGAGCTAGCCGGGCACAGGAACAGAAACCTTGGATTATAAGGATGTATCATTTATTCAGAAAAGAACATCAAGCTGGATACATTTTGAAGGTCCTTGCTGGCTTTCGTGGGGATTTTTCTATAAAGCAGTTCGGGACTTTTAAAGCATTCGCTCAATTGTGAGACCGAGACGGTAGGAACGCTGCATTCATCATACGAAACAAACTACCGAACACCGGACCAACCTGCTACTTAATTATGTTGTAATTTACCTCCCTGATCGGCGAATACAGTCTTCATGGGAAACACACTGTAGCGGAGATACAATATTCCCCAGGTTATCTCCGCTTATGATCCCAGTGAGGCTCAGAAACAAGCAAATTATAAATCCACAGGCAAGGTTTCCAACAGGCAAAATAATCCAATAGTATCCCCACAGCAATCCCAATGACTGGACGACACACAGCATCAGGAGCAGAACTGAAAGCTTTATTCCACAGTGCCTTATATAGCATGCTCCCATGCAAGGGAGGGGTTTTCATCAATTAGTACAGTACCCAATCCGACAATAGTAACCTCCCACACATCTCCTCCCCTCAGCCTGCATCATAATTCCCTTATACTGTACCCAAATTCCCCCAGTTTCTGGATGTACCCCTAAACCTAGGGGTACCCCCTTAAATGGCACATCCCCTGGTAGCCCTGATCTGGGTGAGCAACATATCCAAAAATCACCCAGATCGGACCAGGGGTTCAGGAAACTTATGGAGGTACTAAAAAGACCGACCGCGCTGGATAGAACAGCCGAATTGGGTTCCATGCGATGGGGCCCTGCGGTCGGTCCCAGTACAAGGGAATAATTTACACGAACGGCTAAGGCTACAGAGATCAGGTAGGGTTCACATGAATCCCCTCGTTCGGTTGTTTCTGTCTACTGAACGAGGGGCCGTTCGGTAGTTTGGAACCGAACGGACCGGGCTTGTGGAGGTCTCAGCGGTGTTTGCCTAGTCGAGTGTCCGATTTGGGTTCCAGACACTCGACGGTAAAACACCGCTGTTCGGGAGTTTTAAAATGGCCGCCACCATGTGTTTGTTTCCCGAATGGCGGCCACCCCGAGACAAAGGACCTACTGCATAGCTTGTTAATTACCCGTTCGCAACATTGTTGCAATGGGTAACTGGAGGCACACTCCACACAGGGGAGGTCTGATTGTTCGGTAGTTTCATTCCCTTAGTTTATTCGAATGATTCTACTGAACAATCAGATGAATACACTTTATTTAAACACATATAAAACCAGCAGTTTACACGAATGCAGTGAACACATGAAATTTTCAGGACAGCCCAGTGCCATCCGCTACACACACGAACGCTTTAAGTGCCTGGGTGGCCGCCATTTCGGGACTTTTACATGTGGTTGTGGCCATCTTAACTCCCGAACAGCGGTGTTTTGCCGTTGAGTGTCTGGAACTAAAATCGGACACTCGAGTAGGCGAACACCACTGAGACCTCCATAGTACAAGAAATTCGTGCCAAAACTACCGAACACCCTGCCGTTCGGTAGAAAGACTCAGAAGCATATGGGGATTCTGGCAAACGTCAAGTTACACACGGATGGCAAGCCTTTCGGGACTTTTAACGCATGAACAAAGACCGAACTTTAAAGTCCCATATCTCCCTAACCATTAAACTGAATGAGATGATTTTTACATATGTTGGTCCCCCAGAAAAGGGCTATCTGGGGTGTGACGAGACCAATCTCGCCACTGTGCATTGGAGGAGCCTGTTTGCCCGCCTGCTGCCTTTAGACTATGGCCCCATGTTGAAACGCTTGATTTTCCCCTGTGAAGACACGAAAGCCGGGTCATTTGGTGCTTGCCCTGTTTGAGCAGTGATACCGCAGATAGCTATGCCATGGAGCCCATTCATATAATGAAAGACTATGGTAAAGACTTTGGCTCCATGGCAATTGAACTGTATATGTGTGCTCTGAGCGCCATTCAGTAATAATGTGCGCTCAGATCTGAGCTATCTGGGGATATGTTGAATGTACCTGTTTTGTGCAATGGCTGCACAGTTATATGTTTTTATGTGTTTTATTATCTTTTGCTGCCATGTGTTCAATGGAGTTTTGCCTCTGTCCTTGGCGATAATTGGATTATTTCCCAATTATCTCCAGGATATAAGGCTCTGTGGAACTGGTTTTGGGCAGAAAGGCCATGCTTAATTTGGTCACAAAGGACTTGGCAATTTAAATTTGTATTAACATTTGGAAAGGTTTATTTCATTTGGGTAGATCCAGATGCAAAATTGAGATCTTAGGGGTTAAGTAAAAAGGAGGACCCATCATTTTACCAATTACAGCCCCACAAAATTTTTGTATATATGTACCACTATCTAAATTACATCTCCAACAGACATTTTGTATATTATTTTGAAATTTGGATAATATAGCAAGTACCAAATATCATCTACCGTATATACTCGAGTATAAGATGAGTTTTCATTACAAGCCCAGCGGTCCTGTTGGGGGCTGGCAGGAAGCGTTTACTTACCTTTCCTGCAGCTCCGTTCTCTTTCCTCCGGTCCGGTCAGCTCCCCTGCAAGTCTCGCAAGAGCCGCAGTCACATCGCGAGACTTACAGTGGGGCTGACCGGACCGGAGGAGAGAGAAGGGAGCTGACAGGAGCTGCAGGAAAGGTAAGTAAACGCTTCCCTCAACATAGAGCCTCATCTCATGATTGGGGGGGAAAGGCTGCATTTACACCAGGGGATTGCTATACTTTACATACTCCCCTAGCTATAATCACTAAGCTCTTTTAAGAGCTTGTTCCAGCTCCGCTCTCTGCAGGAAGAGAGGTTCGGTCTGCAGTGCTTATGGTGTCTGGAGAAGTGCTTGGAGCCCTCGGGAAGCACTAGGAGCATCCATCAACAGAGGTACTTGGTTGGAGTACTGGAGCTTCGTTACAACTCCATTTTGTAACAGAATGCTAAGACAGACTCAAAATTTCTCTATCTGTAACTCTACTCCATTCACGTCTAGCTAAGGAATGCGACTTACATAAGCATTAGACATAAAACCTGAGATAAGGCATGATGTCTAACAGCAAAAGGAGGGGGGGAGGTTGAATGCTAGAACTACATATATACATATATATACACACACATACACACACTATATCCACATATACGTTACTATTATTATATTAATCATATATAATAAATGTCATATTATTACTAACGTTAGTGGAATATGTGTAATAGACATATATGTGTAATCTTAACTACAGTTTCACACAAGAAAATCAGACACCAAATGATAGATAACACTAAGTAATTAGTTGGGATTTTTTAGAACGTAAAATTAATGGAATATTACTAGTTCCATTGAAAGAAGAGGTGAAAAAGAGTTTAAGATGTGTCAGAAATCTAAATTTAAAGGTATATGCCAGACACTCGGACTGGGAAAACCCTTTGAAGATGACAGGTTCTGTGATGTATAGTAGCCATAAGAGATAATGAGAATTACGTCAAACGCATAACGAAATTCAGTTAACCCATTATACAAAAAGGTAAATGGACCCCCTGACAAGAATATTTGGTGATGTAATTGCGCCATCTACTGACCAAAATCTAGATGATAGTCTGTAGGGAAGACGCCCACAGTTCGTTATTGGTTACTATTAACTAGTGACGTGTAGGGAACTAGTCCTTTAAAAATGAAGGACAAAGGGAAAAGAGAAACCGAGGTCTCTCTTCCGTCCCTACAGGGATGCTGGGCAGCTACAGCCGGAGTTACTGGGAGTATAGACAACGGGTCTCACTCCCCAGCGGTAGTGTACCTTGCAGGGAGAGGAGACAAACAGTCTCTCTCTCCACCAGCAACCAGAGATACCAAGAGAGGAGACAGCTGGACCATCTCCCTAGCCACAGGGGAACAGCAACCCTAACCCCAAATGCTTAAAAAACCCTATTTGTACTTATTATGACTTTGGACAGTTATTATTTGAACTTTCGAAGCAGCACTTCGAACTCCCGAAGCCATTTGAAGTGCCATTCGACTACGTGGTGGCGGCCATCTTGTTCGCATGGACCAAAACCACAAATAGACTTCGGTGGGACTTAGCCACGAATGCCCTGGAACTATTTTCGGCATGAAAACCTTGTGGTTCCCGGTCATTCTCCAGCGGCACTTAGACGCGATTCTATGGAACTATTTTCGGCTATTGGACCATGCCAGCGGTCGGTTAAAAATATGACTTCCATAAAATTTCTGAACCCCTTATCTCATCTGGCTGATTTTTGGATATGTTGGTCACCCAGATCAGGACTATCAGGGGATGTGGGGATATTATGTGTTTTGGGGTACTTTTTAGAAATTTGTGTTTTTTGTTTCTGGATATAATTGAGTTTAGTATAGTGCTTGACTCAAATATCTCCTAATTAAAGGTGAAGGCTTATTGTATCATATGTGGGAGTGTCATACATTGTAAACGTGTTATCATTGGTTTGTAAGTTTGTGTCCCTGTCCCCAACAAGGTCCATCTGGGCGTACATCTTGCTTGGGGATTGTCATAAAAGGCCAGTGTTGCACCATTAAAATTGAGTTCCTGCTTAACCCTCAACATGTAGCTTGGTCTTGTGATTGGAGGGGAACTGCTATATTCACACTAGGGATTGCTATACTCCTTATACTCCCCTGGGTTCTAATCACTAGCTCTTCTAAGAGCGGTTCCTGCTATGCTCTCTGGAGTAGGAGAGGTCTTTCCCACACGGTCCTGTATATCCGAGGTTCGTCCAGGGTGGGAAGAAGACGGCAAGATCCCAGCTAAGCTACAGTGCTTGTGGTGTCCGGTGCGGTGCTTACAGTCCTCAGCGTCAGCTAGGAAACATCTGTTGAAAACCGATAGTGAGGAATTTTCCCTTGCCATGGACTTCTAAGCAATTTGCAACTCTCTGTATTTCTCCTTGTCCCCAAACCAGCTGGTGAGGAGCCCCCAATGAACAAGACAAGACAATGCAAGGTTCAAAGTAACTTCTCCCTTTTAATGAGCTGTGTAACAGGTTTTGTACAGCAGGAAACAGGGGTGGTCGTTACAAGCATTATCCAATCATCCAATCCTAACAAAATCATCTATCTTATCATAACATCCTAACCTATAGCAAGCTTGCAGATGTATCTTCATGTTTGGACCTTGCTCAACGCTAAGTTTCAATATATAACTACACACTTCAAACTAATGTGCATGCGCACTATGAATTAAAGATATTTACTACTAAGTTCTAAATTACACATTACTATGCAGTTATGATCAAAGAGATAAAAACAGGAAATAAGGCAGACAGACAGAAGAATACAGGATATAACACCTGTGACTTTATGTTCTACAGCATATAAACTTGTTACATGATATTATACAGCTCTTAATTGTCTAGGGGTATATTCACTAAGCATTGGATATAGCTAAAATACATTATTGCAAATAGCTGGCATGTTAACCAATTTTAAACAGACTGGCCAGCCAGTCATCTATATCATAAACCCTGGGTAAATATAAGCAAAGTATATTATTCCCAACACGGAGGTGCCCAGTTGGGGTGCCAGGTGATCTGTTACAAGTGGGGGCCCAGGGGGAGCACAATAGGTCCCCCTACTTTATGGTAATTTAGGGCTTTGAGGGGCCCAGGGGAAGACAATAGGTATCTCATGGGTGGGGGCCGGGAGGGGGGGAGAACAGTAGGTTCCCCCCTATTGTAATTTATGGCCCTTACCCGCCGCTCCTGGGTGGGAGCTGGACAATAAGTCCCCCCCTTATTGTAATTTAGGGCCCCCACCCGCCGTTAATGAGTGTTGGCTGGACAATAGGTCCCCCCTCTTATTATAATTTAGGGATCCAACACGTATCTCATGGGTGGGGGCCGGGGGGGGGGAGGACAGTAGGTTCCCCCCTATTGTAATTTATGGCCCTTACCCGCCGCTCCTGGGTGGGAGCTGGACAATAAGTCCCCCCCATATTGTAATTTAGGGTCCCCACCCGCATTTCATGGGTGGGGGGCGGGGGGGAGGACAATAGGTCCCCCCTATTGTAATTTTTGGCCCCCACCCGCCGCTCACGGGTGGGGGGGCCAGGACAATAGGTCTCCCCTGCTATTTAATAGATGCCCCACCATGGGGCCATTTGTTGGAAGGGGAGGGTTATTTTTACAACAGTGAGCAGCCTGTTTAGTAGACATGCCTCTACTCGTGGCAGAGTGAGTAGGGGCATTTGGGAGATTTCAGTATCCCTTATGCTATTATGGGTGTCATATTGACCCCCCATGGAGTGAGGGAGGACATGGGGGACTTTGGAAGTGGCAAGGAGTACTGCCCCCTGCCGCTTCTATTTTTACGTTACAAGGAGGGAGCTGTGCGCCGGTAACTCCCTCCTTGTAATAAACCAAACAAAGATATTCAGTGTTTGTTCGTCTGACATTTCTATTCATTCATTCGTCTTTCTGACGAATGAATGAATGGATGAAATTCCCGTTCAAATGCCCAAGTGTTTAACAGGGCATGCGCGGGAATTTCACAGTGCTATCTAGTGTGAGCAGATGACATGTCCCACAGGGACTTCATCTACCCACACAAAGATGGCGGCGCCCATGACCTTGGTCTGGGCACAAAATAGAGATAAAAAATAGGTAATATGGGGGGCTTAGGAGCATTTGGGGGTGACTAGGGGGACAATTAGATGTAAATTATTCTGGAGGGAGGTTAAAAAAAACAACTGGATTCGGCCATGACAGTGCCTCTTTAACCCCTTAAGGACTGGACTGTTTTTGTGATGTTGTACATTTGCGACCAGGCATATTTTTACACTTTTGTGGTGTTTGTGTTTGGCTGTAATTTTCCGCTTTCTCATTTACTGTTCCCATACAAATTATATATTGTTTTTTTCAGGACAAAAGGGGCTTTCTTTACATACCATTATTTATATAATCTCATGTATTTTAATTTTAAAAAAATACAAAAATCTGATGAAAAATTGAAAAAAATACATGTTTTTTGACTTTTACTTGAAAAATCTTTTACTCATCTACAAAAGCGAATGAAAAAAACTGCTAAATAGATTCAAAATTTTGTCCTGAGTTTAAAAATACCTAGTGTTTACGTGCTTTTTTGCTTTTTTTTGCATGTTATAGGGCTATAGGTACAAGTAGGATATTGCGGTTTCAAAACATACATTTTTAAAATTTATCAATAGTGACATTGTAACACTATTATCTGTCATAAATCTCTGAATAACACCCCACATGTACATATTTTTTTTAAAGTAGACAACCCAGGGTATTCAATATGGGGTATGTCCAGTCTTTTTTAGTAGCCACTTAGTCGAAAACACTGGCCAAAGTAAGCATTCATATTTGTTTGTGTGTGAAAAAAGTAAAAAAACTAAATTGACGCTAATTTTGGCCAGTGTTTGTGACCAAGTGGTTACTAAAAAAGACTGGACATACCCCATTTGCAATACCTTGGGTTGTCTTCTTTTGCAAATGGTATGCCATCATGGGGGTAATTCTCATTCCTGGGCTACCATACGCTCTCAAAGGCAACGTAACCAACCTGGCCATTTTCAATGTAAAAATATTTGACCCATATATTTGACTTTGTAACTTTCAAAAATGCTATAAAACCTGTACATGGGGGGTACTGTTTTACTCGGGAGACATCGCTGAACACAAATATTAGTGTTTAAAACTGGAAAACGTATCGCAACAATTATATCATCAGTAAAAGTGCTGTTTGTGTGTGAAAAATGCAAAAAAAGTAACTTTCACTGACAATATCATCACTGTGATATGTTTTACTGTTTTGAATCACTAATATTTGTGTTCAGCGAAGTCTCCCGAGTAAAACAGTACCCCCCATGTACAGGTTCTAGGGTGTCGTAGAACG
>OW240922.1:7093016-7116741 GCA_933207985.1 Pelobates cultripes | reverse complement strand
TATAGAAAAGAGTTTTGTATTGAGATTAATTAATAAAATAAAAATAAAAATGGCCAGTGGCAGTGATAAATCTGTAACAGATAATACTGAAATAATTGAAGACCTAAGAAAACATGCTCTAGTTCATATTCATAAACATATGAAAAATGATGCAACCTATGAGGTTTGGTTGAAAAGCATAGAATGGGAAACTAAACAAACCATTCTAACTGATGAACACATCATCATATATCTTAAAGAAATTGCTGAACAAAAGAACATAGAAAGGAAAATGGCGTACATAATACACTCTTGGCCTTTCTTTATGACAGCACTTATTAAGGTGTGTGATGAAAACAAGTCACTGAATGCCAAATTGGACACGTACAGTGACGATTTGGGCATTCAAAATGGGAAATACCAAGATTTACTTACTGAGCATAAAACTCGTCAGGCTGATCATGAAAAAGAAATGAAAGCTTTGATGGATAAATATGCACAGGAAATAAATCAGCTTAAAATGCAATTGGATGAGTATGAAAAGGAGAGTCAGAAATTAGACAGTGAGGTTGGTAGTCATCATTCTGTGCCAAAAAGTTGCACAAGAATGCAAGAAAAGACTATCTGTAAATCCCCTCCTTATTATGATTTTCCCACACCAAACCAGGTTTTCATAAAACAGTCTGTAAGTAAAGGTGTGAGTAATTCTAAAAAATCACCTGTGGAACAAGATTCCCCATCTCATGACATTACCAAGCCACCTTGGCAATCTTGGGCAGAACAGTTTGAAAAAGCTGTCTTGGCCAAACTTGAGAAGGAGAGTCCAATTCAAGGTGATAGGAATGAAAACAGACATGGTTCTGTACACTGGCAGAATTCTGATGCTGATCAGAATTGTGACAGTGAACAAGAAGCTCAGAGTGATGGGAGTGAAAGTGATTGCACTGTCCACTCTGAAGGCCATGTAACTGATATGCCATCTGCGCTGTTGTATGGGTCTAATTCCTCTTCAGCAGACAGATCGCATAGACGTTTACCCAAACACAGAAACAGAGATCGTAAATCAACGGCGCCTGTTTATGAAACACCAAAGGTCATCAAATTCCTTAGAGAGACTGTCCCACAATTTTCTAGAGGTTCAGGAAACATATCTGAACATCTGGAAAATTATGATAGAGCAATGAATTCATTGGGCATGTATGATGACATTCATAAGAAGTGGTTCATTACATGGACCTTTGATTCAATGTGCCGTGTTTATCTAGAAAGTCTTCAAGCTATACAGTTAATGTCCTGGTCCAAGATGAAATATGAAATAATCATGGAATATGGTAAGTATAAAACTATTGCCTCTGCAAGGAGGGCGCTTTATAACTTAAAGTGCCGTCCAGATCAAAGCCCAGAGAATTTTTAATAATTCTTAAAAATGCATACTCCGTGGCCCAAAGAAAACCCAGGTATGAAAGCACAGACTTTAAAGATCTGTATTTTCATGCCATGCCAGTAAACATACAAATGAATCTCGCAAGAGATTACGATTGTAAGTTACCATTAGAATGGCTAGTCAGTCAATGCATGAAGTTGTACACTATACACCATGCACATGATGAAAATCAGCCAAAGGTTAAGAAACCTGGTGATAAAATGGTGTCAGAGACTAAAATTCAGTTAGGTTTAGAAACCCAACAGAAAAAGAGGACTTATTCCGAGGTTCTGAAAACACCAAAACCTCAGAAACAGGAAAACGCAGGAAGCAATTCTGCAAACTCCTCTAATAACTCTGAAAAATCCAATGCCAATGGGAATAAACGCCCCTGGGTTAATAAGAACCAAGGCAATTCCCAATGGAGAAGGAATCCTCAGGGAAATAGGAGATATGGAAACAGAAACAACCAATCTGCTTCCAATAACTCCCATCAGTCTCAGCCATCCCAACCAAATTCTAATGGGCAAGGACAAAACGGCAATGGGGGAAATAATTTACGTTGTCAGGTTGGTCAATTGACAGACCAGATGGGCAAATTAATGGAGGAAATGACAAAGATCAACCAAGTCTTTGCTCTAAATCCTTTTTTAGGGATAGCTCCAATTGCAGAACTACCTGTGCAACCGCAGCAACAACAACAGGTGCTGCAACAATAATAGCCACTGTGACTAAACAGGCTAGGTTATCAGTAGATGTAATACCTAACCCTGTTTCCTTTCCAAGTACTAACAGTCAAACAAACAATAGTTGTGTTAGGAAACCTATTGCCTATCCCGTCACTTCACTTCCGGGTGAAGGAGGCGCAACGTGTTCCTCTGTTTTTTCATTTCAGCCAAAGGCTAAAGTAGCCCCAGCAGTCACTAGTTTCCAGGATCCAGACCTGAAAGGGTTAACTGATGAGATGCCGACCACTAGTTCCCGCTTGACAGTTCAAGATATTCCTGAAAGGGATGGGCCTGCGGGTAAGACTGAGCATTCCTCAGTACAGGTAGAAACTACTGCTGTGACCGGTAATGTATGGAAAACAAGTAATATGTTGACACATTCTAAATTCTTATGTGAATTAGAAGAACATGAAGGAAGGTATTACATGTCTGTAGAAATACAGGATTCGCTACCCCAGCCTTTTAAAGGGTTAATAGATACTGGTTCACAAGCCACTATCTTATCCAATACCTACTTCCAGCAGGTAATGGACTTAGCAACGGATAAGCCGAAGCTAAGAGGTTTCCCCAATGCTCTGTTGAGTGTAGGAGGAAATGCCCTTCATGTTATTGGCAATACCTGGTTAAAGTTTAAAATAGGTAACAAAACCTTTAGACACCCGGTGATAGTGGTAGATCTCCCCTATGACCGACTGATTCTGGGTATAGACATACTCAGAAGACTTAACACAATTATTGACTGTGTAAATGGAATTGTATGGTCACAAGCTAAGGTTCCCATAACCTATGAGAAATCACATGTTCAATCTGATCGTAACTGCCATATGATAGAAGAAAGACCTGACTCAATTGAGGTACATTTTAGAAATAGTCAGTCACCTGACGTGACTATCCTGCAGGTGAATGATGCAATCGCACCTGTAGATGAGCATTCCATAAGAATTGCTCCAGAGAGGATCCAGAATGTCTCTCTGGAAGGTGATGTTTTAACCATTTCTCTCCACAGGGACTATGTCGAATCTGTAGATCTGGCAGGTCATGCTCAATTCCTTGCCAGAATTGAAAGGGTTAATAACAACTTATTCTTTCCTATTCAAATACATGACTTAGGAAGAAGTAGGAATGCAAAGCTGGACTTACAGAGTGAGAACAGCCATATTAGCAGAAGTCTGTTAAAGCAGATCGCTAATCCTAAAATGATCAGGTATGCTTCCCCACATGACAGGTGGATCCAGAATCTGGATGGCGAATCAGAGAGTCACAATGTGATAGCAAAATGTTTACTATCTATTTCCATCGGAAATAAGACAGTTAAACATTTATTCCTAGTGATAGACGAACCTCACTATCAGGTTTACGTTGGCAATGATGTCATACATCGCTTTGCCATACACCTTGACCTGATTAATTCCAATTTGTGGACAAGGTTAAAAGGTAATCCTTGTGGATACCTACACGAGGAAAACGCCCTGAAATCAGGACAAATACTCCCATATGCGGTAAGTATCCAAGTTCCTGATGACATAACCATTCCACAGGGGACAAGTAACTTTCTTTTACCCCTACAGGTCAAGGAGGGTCAGAGATTGGAAAACTCTGATGCCCTAATCTGTTTATCCAACAGGATACAACAATTAGGGATGGTGGTAACACATACACCAATGGTAAGTATTGGTAAGAATCCCACCTATATCATGGTCAACAATGTTACACCCAATAGTGTTACTTTACCAAAAGGAACATCATTAGGTCTAGCATTGGATGCTGAGTACTATACATTTGGTTTCCAAAACCAAATTATAGGCCTCGTCCCTGAAGAATACTTAACTGAGGACGAAATTGTCCATCAAATATTCCATTCCTCCCCAGAAGGATTATTTACTATCCTATCTGTGTATCCCTTCAATGTTGAAGAAGGCTCGTGTAAAATCGAAGAAGCATCAATTACCTTCGATCATCCGCTCAATGAGCAGGAATCACAAGAGTATCACGACCAAAGAGAAAAGGTAAGTCAACACCGAACTGACCTAACTTCTAGGCTTGAAGAAGCTTATGAGATAGGCCAGCCTGAAATCTTTCCAGGATTTCAGGAAAGGCTAGAAGAGCAAATATCTTTAGCTGACGGTTGCTCCAACGATGCTGAGCGGCAACAGCTAAAGGAAATCCTTTTGGAATTCCAAGATATTTTTGCCAAAGATTCCTACGACTGTGGGTTAACTAACCTCCACGTAGCCAGAATACAAACTGATCCAAATTTACCACCTGTATTTATCAAACAATATAGACTCCCATTAGCGTCATATGATGGTCTACAAGACATCATTCAGAATTTAAAGGAAAGGGGCATTATACGTCCAGTGCACAGTTCGTATAATAATCCGATCTTGGGGATTCTGAAACCTAATGGACAATGGCGTTTATGCGCTGACTTACGACAGCTAAACAAACGCGTCTATATGTCTGGTTAGCCAACGCCATACATAGACCAATGTTTGGTACAAATGCAGGGATCCAAAATATTCACTGCCATTGACTGTGCGCAGGGATATTGGACTGTACCAGTCCATAATGAAGACCAAATTGGCCTTCACATTTGGAAAGCAGCAGTATACCTGGACCCGTATGCCTTTCGGTTACATAAACTCTGGTCATGAATTTGCTGTGTTCATGCATAAAGCTATGCCTGACGCACTCGAGAGAGGAACGTTATCATATGTCGACGATGTCTTGCTGAAAAGCACTTCCTTTGATAAGCATATCTTAGAGATTAGACATGTGCTCACTCAGTTAAGAGAGGCAGGGATTAAACTGTCTTTACAAAAGGCGCAATGGTGTCGCACCCATGTCAATTTCCTCGGACATGAGGTAACTTCTGAAGGATTAAATCCCCAGAGGAAGAAGATTGAAGCCGTACTAAAGGCTAAAACACCTTCAAACATCAGGGAATTAAGATCGTTCCTTGGTATGACTAACTACTCCCGTAAGTTTATAGATAACTATGCAGAAATAACTAAACCACTCTTACACCTGCTTAAAAGGAAACTACCTGGAACTGGGGGGAGCCTCAGGACCAAGCGGTAAGTGAACTGAGGAGGAAGCTCACTCAGGCACCCTGTTTAGCATACCCAGAGGGGGGTAAACCCTTCTACCTGGAGACAGGATATACCGATTTAAGCATAAGTGCTGTTTTGTATCAGAAGCAGGACAGTTTAAACAAAGTTATTGCATATGCTAGCAAGACTTTGTCACCTGTTGAAGTTAAATTCAACACGTGTGAGAAAGCGTTATTGTCGACTGTCTGGGCACTACAAAATTTTCGTAGCTATATTCAAGGTGAGAAAATAATTGTAGAAACAGCTCACCAACCTCTACAGTATCTGCAGAGTGAAAGAATTAGAGACGGTAATCTCTCTAACAGTCGGATTACTGCATGGACTCTATCCTTACAGGGATGGCCGTTAGAAGTCCGTTATAAACATAATAAGAGAAGCCCAGTTGCCCAAGGTTTAGCAGAATTACATGACTGTACTGCCCCATCTCTGGATGATAATGACACCGGAGATGACTTCCTAGAAGAGCAATTGCTATCTCCTTATAAAGTTTATGACGAGGAATACTGTCGACCACTACCGTGGGTATACATTGATGGTTGTTCATATCACCACGTCGCTGGTGCTGAACGGAAGTTACTTGCAGGTATCGGAATCGCCTGGACAGGTGATTATCCCAATGTATCTATAGGATACAATATTGGTCCCAAAAGCAGTCAGATAGCCGAACTCTGTGCAGTATATAAGACCATTCAAATGGCAATAGAATATGGTATCAAAGAATTTGTTGTCATAACTGATTCCAACTATGTTCGTAACAGTTTCGTCGAATATCTGCCTAGCTGGAAACGTAACCAAATGCTGAAAAGCAATAACAAACCTGTTAAACATGGGAAATTGTTTTGTAAAATCGATGAACTGGTTAAGGTAAATGGTTTATCCATATATTGGAAGAAAACCAAAGGCCATTCTAAAATAGAAGGTATTGACAAGGATGGTAATGACTTAGCTGATTCACTGGCAAAACAAGCTGCCATCAATGGTGAAACCCTAAACATTGATGATCTTATGGGTTCAATTCATGTTGAAGCCATAACTAGACGTCAGGCTAGAGATAATGCCGACTTAAATGTCGTGCAATGGAGTCAAGAAGCTCCTAGTGAGGACCTGATTACTAGTCAAAAGAGCGATCCCGTCATAGGCATTTTCTATAGACATATAGAAGACCCTACTGTCAATCCCATCACAGATGAGGATTGCAAAAATAATGAAGATTTACGAATCTTGATGAGATATAAAGTCCAATTTAGTATCATGGATGGGTTACTGGTCAGAACTTCTAAACATGGTATACAACAATGGGTAGTCCCAACTGTATACAGAGGGTTAATGCTCCAACACGCGCATGATGCACCTACATCTGGGCATCGTGGTGATAAGATCACATATGAGATATTGCGTGATTATGCATATTGGCCACACATGTTAAGGGATGTTAAGACATACTGTCAGGGATGCTTGATTTGTCCCAATATCAACCCCATGGTCCAACCCATCGTGCACCACTTCAGAAGAGGGGGGTGTCATTACCCTGGTCTGATATTCAAATTGACTTTATAGGTCCTGTAACAAGATCTTCAAGAGGTAACAAATACATGTTAACTGTTACATGTATGTACACAAAGTGGATAGAATGTTTGCCTTGTAAAGAGAACACGAGTACCGTGTGCGCCACTTTGTTGATTAACCATGTCTTTTCCAGGTTCGGTCTGCCTCAAAGAATTGAGTCAGACAGAGGTAGTCATTTTACCAGCGAAGTAATGGCTAAGATGTGGAACATTCTAGGTGTTAAACGAAAGCTACATATTGCATACCGCGCTGCGTCTAGCGGGGGGGTAGAGCGATATAACCAGTCTATTGTTAATATTCTAAAGAAATATGTTAAGGAGTCTGGTAAAGACTGGGACATTAAATTGCCCCTAGTTTTAATGGCGATTAGAGCTACACCTAGCACTGCTACCAAATTGTCACCTTTTGAATTGATGACAGGAAGAAAGATGGTTTTACCACAGCATTTACTATATCGTACTTCGGATCATAACTTGATCAATGCTGCCACTACGCATCAGTATATCGAAGATTTGCGCAAGCATTTACAGCATGCGTTTGCTTTTGCCCAAAAGAATCTAGAAAAAGCAGCGACAGGGGTGAAGACCTATTACGATCTAAAAACCACGAAAAAGGAATATGAAATCACAGATCAAGTCTATCTGTATAACTTTGCGCGAAATCAAGTCAAGGAAAAGAAATTTTTACCTTCTTGGAAAGGGCCATATGTCATTATTGACAAAATTTCCCCTGTAGCGTACAAGATAAAAATTCCTAAGGATGGTGATTTTATTGAAAAGTGGGTTCACATTAACCAGTTGCGTGCTTGTCATCCTAAATCTCAATTAAGGATTATAGGTGTGGATTCGGATGCAGAAGGGTGAACGACTAACCTGGATGAATGCTTGATTCACGTGGTATAGTATGATGTGAAATGTTGTGATGTGCCATGATCTCATGTACGTTCATGTCATTAACCATTTCCTTGCCATCCAATAACTACATTTTATAAGCAGGTTACTAGCTTGTTTAACTGCTATAGGCAAATTGCTGAAGAGTCAGTAATAAATGTAGTGAGGGATGAAGTTATAAAAATAGAATTAGAGAGAATACATATGTTGATGAATCATAATAATGTGTTGTCCTAGGCCAAGTGATGTCACACTGTTATAAGTTTGTATGCTTAACAAACCTTGAATCATTAGTAGATAAGTCTGAAACGAGTTTCTGATCCGTGACTGTCGAAAGATGTCCAAGAAGGATGTGGCGTGTTTCTGGATCGTACTGCTCCTGTGCCAAGAGCTACGGACCGACCCGATTGCAGAGATGGGACCATCCTCCGGCATCCTGATTCAAGAGACACCAGGGTTCATCTTAACGGAGAAGAGGATCCTGACCAGACGTGTGTTCGTCAGCTTGGACCCCAAGATTTCCATCGAGAAGGCATACAACATTTCATCGATGCAGCTTCCTGAGTTACAGACTTGGTACCAGATGCACCTCCAAAGAGCACAGGACCGTGTGCGAAACATCTTGGAGCAAGCCCGGAAACCATTTGTATCCAGTTCTATTCCGATGAGCAACCGACCCAAAAGGTTCCTCACCGCTATAATTGTTGCATTAGTTTGTGCCACTGTCGGTGCAGTTGTCGCAACTGGAATGTCTGCAGCCAACTCTATTACTGTCAAAAAGCTGGATATGGAAATCTATGCGCTAAAGCAACACATTAACGATATTCATCAGGTGATAAACCAGCAAAGAACACTTCTCCAAGACGTGCTAACTATTGTGGAAGACACAGTTGTTACAACAAATTTGCATTCGGAGTTAATTGCCAAATCCACTGAGTTGCACCAAAGTCATGACTTATTTAAGCGTGAACTTTTATTTCTGCATGACCCAATATTGTTCCACACACTTGCTTTTCTCGACGAAGTACAAACTGGAATGATCGAATTGGCAGGGGGACGCATACCTCTGTATTTTGTATCCAAGGATATTGTTCATGCGATGCTTGCCAATGTGGATGGAGAGACAATTGAGCCTATGCAATTAAATCTGGCCTTTGAGATGGGGAGCGCTATACCTCTCTTAATTGATCCGGAACGTATGGAGATTTGCTTTTATTGGCCATACCATATGTAACTCCCAAAGACATTTTTCAAATGAAAACAATGTACTATGTAATAATGATATTATGGTTGATTGTACTAAGTGTAAAGTTCAAAACTTTTACAGGTACAAATATATACAAAAATGTTCATTCCACACACGGGCCTATGTTAGAAATGATGTGATTGCACAATATGTCTAGTAACTTCTATAGTGCTTATTCATAAGCTAAATTAATTTTGGCTATGAAATGCACTAAAGGGGGGTTATGTCAGAGTATTTATATCGGCAGACATTTTGTGCTATGATAGAAACTAAAAGTGTATATTCTGAGTCACTCTGAACAGACAGACTCCATTTTGTTATTTCAAGTTAACAAAGAGACACAGTATTTCTATCTGTAAGCTAACCACTTTCCCAGAGCTGAGGAATGCATAGTATATACAAGCCAAGTGATAAGGAAGGGGGTTGGACAGACTGTCTAATGCTAATGGAATATAATCAAATCTAAACCCAGACAATTGTGACAGAGAAGATTAAATAATAAAATTTAACTGTCTATATATATAAGATACCATTGTATGGAAAAGGGGAAACTTAGTTCATGATCTGTCATATCAGAAATTATGGCAGGAATTGCAGACACATAGTCTGGACAAAATTTAAGAAACCCTTTGATCTTTGAAGGACACGTAAGTTATAGTGGTCATTTGAGATAAGCAAAATGACGTCAAAATAGCCACCAGGAAAAGTTAACTCTTTCCTGGATAGGTATGTTTAGTGGGACAAGACTGCCCTCTACAGACCAAATAACAAATTTGCGATCTGGAAGATAACCACACCTCTAGTGCTTCTATTGGGTTATCAACTGATGACGTACAGAGAGTCTGGCCCTTTAAAAGTTAAGACAAAGGGAAGATAGAGAAATACGAGAGAGGAGGCAGATGCAAGATATGCAAAGGAGAGAAAAGAGAGGAATTGGAAGTTTGGGGACTCCAACCTCCATGCAGAGACACATCCAAATAAATTCCTGAGACTACCAATCGGATGAAATATCTACTCAACTGGTAATTATACTGGTTTCATTTAATTAAATTAAATTAATTAAAATATATTAATAGCATTATATATGACTGGATAAAGCACGGTCAGATTTCCATATTAAGAAATCTTAGTTAACTAAGAATATATAGTTATAAACATTCCATTCTGCAGGTGGAATTAAGAATAATTATATATTGATGTGATATTATCACGTGTTAGCATACCGCTGTTTTTATCCAGGTGTATTGATTTGCTCTAAATTAAGATAGATATCTTTTAGACGAATTAAAAATCTGCTTATATAATGTGGTAAATTCTCTTATTGGATTGTTTTCAGGAAATGGCTAATGAACTGGTTTAAATGTTATTTTATTTAAAAATTACATAGGAATAGATCTTAACTACCTAGGAGATCTAGCCAGCATTGAAAGGGTTATTCTAACTGTCGGCTAAACTTTACGACCTTACGCTGCACTCTGAGGAATTCTGTTCTTCGCTGTGAAAAGTTTCACTTTCAGCCTGTGTTAAAGATAGTCATAAATAATTCTTGACAGGAAATGCTATTTAGCCATTGTAACGTAATACCCATTTCTTTGTATTGCATACCAATTTATACTGAATATTCATTGATTATTGTCATGCATGTTACATGTTATTATTATTAATTTGTTATCATAAATAAAATCTATTTTTATACATTGCGATTTTAATTATATGAAATACATTTCACTTACGATAAACGTTCTTTGGGATCTGAGAATTGAATTAGTGGGCAATTCTCAACTGTTTACTATTATTATCCCATAAATATCCCCACAAAATAGAGAGATATTGTTTATTATAATGAGCCTGGAGTGACACACCCGGCGCCATGATGGATGTGGGCAAAGCTCCTATTAATCCTTATTAGTAGTATGGGCAATAGGCGGCCATTAGCGCTAAGATAGCAATATGGAGAGTGTTAATAATGTGATAAGGAGGAGATAATAGGTGTGACAGATTCATCTGCATTGTTGGTTCGTCTGTTTCCCTTTGTTCGCGGAATTGCCTGTTCCTATACCCCCGTTCGTGTATTTGCAAAATGCCGATTGAAACTACCGAACGAACGGCCACCCAGGAGAGGAGTGTGCTGCTGGTTAACCTCTTGGCCCCAATTAGAACGTTGTGGTTAACCGCAGACACCTCTCCATTCCATTCGTACGGGTGGTCGTCGTTCGCATGTCGACCACGAGGCAGCGGCCATTTTGGGACATACGAACACAGAGCGGTGTTCGGTACAAACTGTATGGAACTAAAAACGGACACTTAAACTACCGAACACCGCTGAAAAGCTGCTGCCTACCTTCCTTTTCGACAAGGCATGCGAACGTCGGTCGTTCGGGAGTTTTATTCAGTCGTATGGACTTTTACCCCGACAGCCATCCCATGGAGTCATTCGTATACCGAAGGACTGGTGAAAGACTTTGACTCCATGGCGATTCGACTAGATACATCGGATCTGAGCGCTATTCGGTGAAAACATGCCCTCAGATCCAGGCTGTCTGGGGATACATTACACGAACCATATGCATTCGGTATTTCTGTAGTTATGTATTTTAATGTCTTTTTGTTACTGTAAATTAAGATGGCGATGGTCTCTACCTTGGGAGATAATTAGGTTTCTTCCCCAATTATCTCCAAGGTAAAGAAGACGGAATTATGGGCAAGATGGGAAGGGCTACTATTGAAGCCACTGCGATTGGCTACTGTACAATATGTGTTACAGTCTTCCACAAGGTCCCCTCGGGGAGTGTCCACCTTGTGGAGACCTGCATAAATACCGGGCAGGTAGCCCCCATTAAACAGATCTTCATTTGACCCTCAAGACGGAGCTTGGTCTCGTTTGTGGGGGGAATTATTATTGGGACAGCGCTTTCGTTATTTCTAGCTGTGGAAGGCGTTCGACTGTTTGGCTGATCGGGAGTTGCCGTGTTCGCGGACTTCGTTCGGGAGTTTGGCGATCGGCTGGATTTAAACCTGCATTTCTGGAGGAGGGGATTATTGCCTAAACGGCGGCTTCATCTACCCGACGGTACGTGTCGTAACAATTGGTGGCAAGCGACGGGATGAATCCTACAGCCCAGAAGGCCAGCTACACATCCCAGGTTGGAAATGCAGTATGAGGAATTAAGGCGTGCTACCCTTAAAGATATATTGGAACGCAGAGGACGATCAGCGAGTAATCTCAAGAAAAGAGAGATTATTGCCATACTATTGGAAATGGATGCAGCACAGGGAACGGGAAGAGCTGATGTGCCTGGCATACTGGAGTTAACACCCGAGGAGATACAGTTTAACCGGGCAGTTCAGATCAGGCTGGCACATTTTGGCCCCAACCCCGCAGCAGATATTGTGGTGCAAGTGCAAGCGGCAGTAGCAGCCCAACAGGCGCTTCAAGGAAGAGGCGCTGCAGCAGCTGAGGTACCGTTTAATAATAATGGAAGGAGAAAAGTACCTTTTGCTGCATTTCGGAACTTTGTAGAAGCCGAAGGAGAAATTGATGGGTTCCTGGCGGACTTTGAAAGGCAATGTGCCTTGCACCAGGTACCCGCAGGAGAATGGGTCCCCATCCTCTCTGGGAAGTTATCCGGCCGGGCCAGTGAGGCGTTTCGGGCCATCCCAGAGGAGGAACTTACCAGCTACAGGGCAGTGAAAGATGCCCTTTTGGCCAGATACGCTGTGACCCCTGAGGCATACCGGCGGCGATTCCGGGACACTAACAAGCAGGCGGGTGATTCTTATGTTGAGTGGGCATGCCGAGTACACCGCACCGCAGCCCACTGGATGGCAGGGTGCCAAGCGGTAACTGGGGAAGAGGTGCTGCAAGTATTTTTGTTGGAGCACTGTTTTGACCGCTTACCTGTAGGAGTCAGAGAGTGGGTTAGGGACCGCAAACCCGCTACCTTACCCGAAGCTGCTCGTCTGGCTGATGAGTACACTGATGCCAGGAAACTGGACCAGACAGCAGCCAAGGTCCCTACCCGAGTGGAGTACAAACCAGCAGCCCCTCCAACCTCTGCAGTGTATCAACACCCAGCACAACGCACCCCCACCATGCCAACAGCGAACAATTACGTTCAGCCAGCCCGATTCAACGCCCGAGATTATTCACAGCCGATCCGTTGCTATGGGTGTAAGCAGTTGGGGCACAAGCGACCTGAGTGCCCATTAAACAATTCGAACCAAGCACAGTCGTGGAGAAGACCAGCCGGCGGAAATCAGCAGCCACCCCCACCTTCCGCTCACTGTCTTGAGCAGGAGGAATTTTGGGGTATATTACACGAGGCGGATCCAGTACAAGCAGCGCAGCAGGATAACCGCCAACAGCACAGGCAGACCGTTAAACTAAATGGCAAAGCGGTAACTGGTCTGAGAGACACCGGAGCCACTATGACTTTGCTCCAAAAGAACCTTGTGTCCGAACACCAGCACACTGGAGATACTGTGGCAGTGAGGGTGGCGGGAGGTGCAGTGTTCCGCTTACCGGTTGCCCGGGTTCACTTGGATTGGGGGGTGGGCTCTGGACACGTGAATGTGGGGGTCATGAAAGACTTACCGGCTGATGTTTTGCTTGGGAACGACTTGGCCCCTTTGGTGTCCGCCTATGCTCCAATGGGACCTGCCGCTATCAACCCAGTGACTACCCGTGCCCAGACCCGTGCTGCTGGAACCAGCCCACCTGCTGCTGAGACCCAGGTAAGGACCGAGTCCCCGACTGGTACCCTAGGACCGACCTTTGTTAACTGGGACTCCCCAGAGGAGTTTGGGAGGGAAACTCAGACAGACTCGACCCTCCAGAAGTATAGGGACAGAGCGGATACTGGAGAGGAAGGATTAGATGGAGAACGGTATGAGTGGGTGGGGGACAGGTTATATAGGATCCCCAAGCTTTCCCCGAAGAGTGTTGCCCCTCCGCCGAATCGACAGCTGGTAGTGCCCGCGAAATACCGGCAGGAGATTCTGCGGATAGGGCATGATGTTCCGTTAGCTGGACATCTAGGTTCCCGCCGCACAGCCTATAGGATCATGCAGAACTTTTTTTGGCCAAACTTCAATCAGGCTGTGCGGACATACTGCAGTACGTGTGACACATGTCAACGGATAGGAAAGCGGGGGGACCACCCAAGAGCTAGGCTTATGTCTATGCCTATCATTGGGGAGCCCTTTGCCCGCATAGCCGTTGACATTGTGGGTCCACTGGCCAGGGCTAGTCCATCCGGTAAGAAATATATTCTCACCGTGGTGGATTATGCCACTCGCTATCCAGAGGCAGTAGCGCTGTCTAATATAGAGGCAGAGACAGTTGCTGATGCCCTGGTTAGGATTTTTACCAGAGTCGGGTTCCCTCAAGAGATTCTCTCTGACCAGGGAACCCAATTCACCGCTGTGCTCACCCAGCAACTGTGGAAGGTGTGCGGTATTAAACCGCTGCTTAGCTCACCTTACCATCCACAGACTAACGGTCTCTGCGAGCGATTTAATGGCACCCTCAAACAGATGCTGAGGACCTTTTCTGACACTTGCAGAGACTGGGAGCGATTCCTGCCTCATCTGTTTGCCTACAGAGAGGTGCCCCAGGAATCTACTGGGTTCTCCCCCTTTGAGTTGCTATATGGGAGAAGGGTCCGCGGACCCCTAGATCTCATTAGAGGCCACTGGGAGGGGGAGACAGAGCAGGAAGGGACCCCCATAGTGCCATATGTTCTGGAACTCCGGGACCGCATGGAGAAACTGTCCCTAATGGTAAGGGAGAATCTCCAGGTGGCTCAGGGGAGACAGAAGAGGTGGTACGATCGGGGTGCCCGACAGCGAGTTTTCCAGGTTGGGCAGAAGGTACTAGTGCTCAAACCTGTGAAGGCGAACAAGATGCAGGCATCTTGGCAGGGCCCGTATAAGGTGTTAGCACAGATATGTGATACTACCTACCTTATAGCCAGCTGTTCAGATGAAAGGATCCAGCGATCCTTCCATGTGAACATGCTAAAGGAGTATCAGGAGAGACCGGAGAATGTCGCTGCAGTATGTGCCCCTGCTGCAGATGATACAGAAAGTTTACCCTTGCCAGACCTGTTAGAGAGGGACCCCCAGACGGATCTTACTAGCCTAGTACAGCTAGGGGACAGATTGAGCGCTACCGAGAAGGGCCAGGCAAGACAGCTTTTGTGGGAGAAGCAGGCGACCTTCTCCCAAGAACCTGGTTACACTACCCTAGCTGTACACAAGGTAGAAACCCCTGGACAGAACCCCCTGCGACAACCCCCTTACCGTATCCCTGAAGCAGTCCGGGAAGGAATGCGGAAGGAGATACAGGAGATGACCCAGCTGGGGGTCATCGAACACTCCGATAGCCCTTGGGCCTCGCCTGTAGTCCTGGTGCCCAAGAAGGATGGGACCACCCGGTTCTGTGTGGACTACAGGCGTCTCAATGAGCGGACCACCACTGACGCCTACCCGATGCCCCGGGTAGATGAATTGTTAGATCGCATTGCCAGGGGACGCTATCTGACCACCATAGACCTGTGCAAGGGCTACTGGCAGATTCCCCTGGCCGAGGATGCTATCCCCAAGTCGGCCTTCGTCACCCCATTTGGCCTGTACCAATTTAAGGTCATGCCATTTGGGATGAAGAATGCCCCGGCTACCTTCCAGCGTATGGTGGATAGACTTCTTGATGGATTCCAGGAATTTGCTTGTGCATACCTGGATGACATTGCGATCTACAGTGAGTCCTGGGAAGAACACCTAGTACATGTAGGGGTGGTGCTGGACAAGATTCGGGCCGCTGGCCTGACATTGAAGCCAGAGAAGTGCCATTTAGGCATGGCTGAAGTGCAGTACCTGGGTCACAGAGTAGGGTGTGGGAGCCAGAGGCCAGAACCAGCCAAGATAGAGGCAGTTGCTAACTGGCCCACACCTATCACCAAGACCCAGGTGTTAGCCTTCCTAGGGACAGCAGGATACTATAGGCGCTTCGTCCCCGACTACAGCTCTATTGCTAAACCCCTGACTGACTTGACCAAGAAGAATCTTCCTAAGCAGGTCCTGTGGTCTCCGGCTTGTGAAGCTGCGTTCCAAGCACTCAAACATGCTCTTGTGAATGTCCCTGTCCTGGCTGCCCCAGTCCCTAACAAACGTTTTCTCGTCCATACAGATGCTTCCATGTATGGACTGGGGGCTGTGCTGAGCCAGGTCGGGGAAGATGGAGGAGAGCACCCTGTCGCATATCTCAGCAGAAAGTTGTTACCCAGAGAAGTGAGTTATGCGGCAGTGGAGAAGGAATGTTTGGCCCTGGTGTGGGCATTGAAGAAGCTAAGCCCGTATTTATATGGACAGGAATTTTCCCTTGTGACGGACCACAATCCCCTTGTCTGGCTTAACCGGGTCTCTGGAGACAATGGCAGACTGCTGAGGTGGAGTTTAGCACTACAGCCATATAACTTCACCATCACTTATCAACCCGGTAAGCAGAATGGGAACGCAGATGGATTGTCCAGGCAAACCGACATCCTCACCCCATCTTAGTCCGGTCATCCCCACGTTGACCCGCTAAAGGGTCAAGCCGGGTCTGCCGGAGTGTCCCACAAGGGGGGAGCCGTGTGACAGATTCATCTGCATTGTTGGTTCGTCTGTTTCCCTTTGTTTGCGGAATTGCCTGTTCATATACCCCCGTTCGTGTATTTGCAAAATGCCGATTGAAACTACCGAACGAACGACCACCCAGGAGAGGAGTGTGCTGCTGGTTAACCTCTTGGCCCCAATTAGAGCGTTGTGGTTAACCGCAGACACCTCTCCATTCCATTCGTACGGGTGGTCGTCGTTCGCATGTCGACCACGAGGCAGCGGCCATTTTGGGACATACGAACATATAGCGGTGTTCGGTACAAACTGTATGGAACTAAAAACGGACACTTAAACTACCGAACACCGCTGAAAAGCTGCTGCCTACCTTCCTTTTCGACAAGGCATGCGAACGTCGGTCGTTCGGGAGTTTATTCAGTCGTATGGACTTTTACCCCGACAGCCATCCCATGGAGTCATTCGTATACCGAAGGACTGGTGAAAGACTTTGACTCCATGGCGATTCGACTAGATACATCGGATCTGAGCGCTATTCGGTGAAAACATGCCCTCAGATCCAGGCTGTCTGGGGATACATTACACGAACCATATGCATTCGGTATTTCTGTAGTTATGTATTTTAATGTCTTTTTGTTACTGTAAATTAAGATGGCGATGGTCTCTACCTTGGGAGATAATTGGGTTTCTTCCCCAATTATCTCCAAGGTAAAGAAGACGGAATTATGGGCAAGATGGGAAGGGCTACTATTGAAGCCACTGCGATTGGCTACTGTACAATATGTGTTACAGTCTTCCACAAGGTCCCCTCGGGGAGTGTCCACCTTGTGGAGACCTGCATAAATACCGGGCAGGTAGCCCCCGTTAAACAGATCTTCATTTGACCCTCAAGACGGAGCTTGGTCTCGTTTGTGGGGGGAATTATTATTGGGACAGCGCTTTCGTTATTTCTAGCTGTGGAAGGCGTTCGACTGTTTGGCTGATCGGGAGTTGCCGTGTTCGCGGACTTCGTTCGGGAGTTTGGCGATCGGCTGGATTTAAACCTGCATTTCTGGAGGAGGGGATTATTGCCTAAACGGCGGCTTCATCTACCCGACGGTGCATTAGCCGTAACAATAGAAATAGAGATGTGTTTATTATAATGAGGCCTGGAATTTGGCCACACACCCGGCGCCATGAGTGGATCTTAGGCCGAGCTCCCTGGCTCCTTATTGTTAGTATGGGCAATGAAATGCATTAGCGCTAAGATAGCAATATGGAGAGTGTTAATAAAGTGATAAGGAGGAGATAATAGGAAATCGAGAGATATTGTTTATTATAATGAGCCTGGAGTGACACACCCGGCGCCATGATGGATGTGGGCAATGCTCCTATTAATCCTTATTAGTAGTATGGGCAATAGGCAACCATTAGCGCTAAGATAGCAATATGGAGAGTGTTAATAATGTGATAAGGAGGAGATAATAGGAAATAGAGAGATATTGTTTATTATAATGAGCCTGGAGTGATACACGCGGCGCCATGATGGATGTGGGCAATGCTCCTATTAATCCTTATTAGTAGTATGGGCAATAGGCGGCCATTAGCGCTAAGATAGCAATATAGAGAGTGTTAATAATGTGATAAGGAGGAGATAATAGGAAATAGAGAGATATTGTTTATTATAATGAGCCTGGAGTGACACACCCAGCGCCATGATGGATGTGGGCAAAGCTCCTATTAATCCTTATTAGTAGTATGGGCAATAGGCAGCCATTAGCGCTAAGATAGCAATATGGAGAGTGTTAATAATGTGATAAGGAGGAGATAATAGGAAATAGAGAGATATTGTTTATTATAATGAGCCTGGAGTGACACAACCGGCGCCATGATGGATGAGGGCAAAGATCCTCTTAATCCTTATTAGTAGTATGTGCAATAGGCAGCCATTAGCGCTAAGATAGCAATATGGAGAGTGTTAATAATGTGATAAGGAGGAGATAATAGGAAATAGAAAGATATTGTTTATTATAATGAGCCTGGAGTGATACACCTGGCGCCATGATGGATGTGGGCAAAGCTCCTATTAATCCTTATTAGTAGTATGGGCAATAGGCGGCCATTAGCGCTAAGATAGCAATATGGAGAGTGTTAATAATGTGATTAGGAGGAGATAATAGGAAATAGAGAGATATTGTTTATTATAATGAGGCTGGAGTGACACACCCGGTGCCATGATGGATGAGGGCAAAGCTCCTATTAATCCTTATTAGTAGTGTGGGCAATAGGCGGCCATTAGCGCTAAGATAGCGATATGGAGAGTGTTAATAATGTGATAAGGAGGAGATAATAGGAAATAGAGAGATATTGTTTATTATAATGAGCCTGGAGTGACACACCCAGCGCCATGATGGATGTGGGCAAAGCTCCTATTAATCCTTATTAGTAGTATGGGCAATAGGCGGCCATTAGCGCTAAGATAGCAATATGGAGAGTGTTAATAATGTGATAAGGAGGAGATAATAGGAAATAGAGAGATATTGTTTATTATAATGAGCCTGGAGTGACACACCCGGCGCCATGATGGATGTGGGCAAAGCTCCTATTAATCCTTATTAGTAGTATGGGCAATAGGCAGCCATTAGCGCTAAGATAGCAATATGGAGAGTGTTAATAATGTGATAAGGAGGAGATAATAGGAAATAGAGAGATATTGTTTATTATAATGAGCCTGGAGTGACACACCTGCCGCCATGATGGATGTGGGCAAAGCTCCTATTAATCCTTATTAGTAGTATGGGCAATAGGCGGCCATTAGAGCTAAGATAGCAATATGGAGAGTGTTAATAATGTGATAAGGAGGAGATAATAGGAAATAGAGAGATATTGTTTATTATGAGCCTGGAGTGATGCACCCGGCGCTATGATGGATGTTGGCAAAGCTCCTATTAATCCTTATTAGTAGTATGGGCAATAGGCAGCCATTAGCGCTAAGATAGCAATATGGAGAGTGTTAATAATGTGATAAGGAGGAGATAATGGAAATAGAGAGATATTGTTTATTATAATGAGCCTGGAGTGACACACCCGGCGCCATGATGGATGTGGGCAAAGCTCCTATTAATCCTTATTAGTAGTATGGGCAATAGGCGGCCATTAGCGCTAAGATAGCAATATGGAGAGTGTTAATAATGTGATAAGGAGGAGATAATAGGAAATAGAGAGATATTGTTTATTATAATGAGCCTGGAGTGACACACCCGGCGCCATGATGGATGTGGGCAAAGCTCCTATTAATCCTTATTAGTAGTATGGGCAATAGGCGGCCATTAGCGCTAAGATAGCAATATGGAGAGTGTTAATAATGTGATAAGGAGGAGATAATAGGAAATAGAGACATATTGATGAGAAATGTCTGTAAAGCATTGAGAGGCCTGATAATGGAGGGGACTCCTGTCTGAGATCATACATATTACAGGGAAACCTTGTATAATTGGAGAACTGCTATAAATGTCCTAATTCACAGCTTTATATAGGATTACCTTCACTGAACAATTCCTTCACAGTCTGTATCTCCGTGTAGGGTAATTGTCTTATTACAGGCACTCTGTAAGCAGTGTTTTCTTACTGGCATTGGGTATTACAGGGATATATATATATATACTATATGGGTAGGTGCCTACTGCACTGGGGGTATTGGGTAGATGTTACTGTGATGAAATGCCCTTCTCCACTTTGTCCTGGAGAGGCCTGCTTGCCTGCCTCCTGCCCTGCGACTATGGGATGTATTGCCCTTCTAGGAACTGATGTGGACATGCTGGAGGCTTATATTGCTGTTCCTGGCCCTTTAATGCTCAAAGAAAGGATTTGTACTTTTAAACTGGCTCTTCGGATTCAGTCGAAGTCGTCGAAGTGGCCGCCTTTCAAATACCGAATACGTGGCGGCAGCCATCTTTGTTCATTCGAACGAGGTCAGCGGTATGTGTAGCCAAATCCATGGAGCTGAAATCGGCTACACATTTCAACGAACACAGCTGACCCTTGCCTTCTCCTACACTCCGTTTGCAGCTGCAGAGACTAAGTCCCGTTCAAAGATTTGAACGCATGTTCGAATGGGACTTAGTCATTTTTTCAGTGTGAAATTGACCGACCGCATCTATGGAACTGTTTTGGGCAGGAAAATGTGCCTGCGGTCGGTCACAAAGGACTTCCGACTAACTTTTGAACTAATGGAAGGATCTGCATGATTTTTGAGTGTTCATATTTCAAGGATGCTGATTAATAATATGTGGAAGATTGGATGTGTGGTTTTAAGGTTACAGTACATGTATAAAAACTGTATTTTTCCTGTCTGTGTTAATCATGTTAAGCATTGTGTGCCATAATTAGATCACAGGCAGAGGGGAGGATTTTGTGTGTAATTGCTGGGAGTGTTTTCTGTAATGTACATTTGTTATTGGTTGTTCTGTAAAACCCTGTGGGTGGTCCTATGTAGTTAAAACCTGCATAAAAGAAGGCCCTTTGGTGCTAAGTAAATGATATCCTGTTTACTTAGCTAAGTAAATGATATCCTGTTTACTGCCTTGTCTCGTTATTGGAGGGAGCTGCTATCATCACACTGGGGATTGCTATACTCTGCATACTCCCCTGAGCTTTTAATCACTTAGCTCTTTTAAGAGCTTGTTCCTGATACGCTCTCCTGGAGGAGAGGTCTTCCCCACATGGTCCTGGCGGACAGAAGCTGATCCAGGGTGGACAGAAGACGGCGAGGCTCCAGTTAAGCTACGTCGGTTGTGGAGTCTGCGGTGGTTGTGGTGTTAGGAGCACTTGGAGCCCTCTGTAAGCGCTAGGAGCATCCTTCAATGGAGGTACCCAGTCGGGGTGCCAGGTGATCCGTTACAGATACCTACTGCACTGGGAGTGTTGGGTAGACACTACAATGATACCTACTACACTGGGGTGTTGGGTACACATTACAATGATACCTACTGCACCTACAACACCCCCAGTGCAGTAGGTATCATTGAAATGACTACCCAACACCCCCATGTGTCTGACTACCTGACATGTCATGTGTCCTTCAGGGGTTAAGCAATAACTTTTTTTTACACTTGCCTTCAGTGCATAATATGTTTACGCCATTTTGTCCCAGACGAAATACAATAACAATAATGCATAAACAAGCTTCAAGGCTATGCTACGACTCTTTCAGTACATAATATACTGTGGTAACCATAAGTAAAGATGTTCAGACTTTAAGATGCCATCTTGTCCTAAGTCAGGGAATCTTCCATGATGTGCACACCCTTTAGTTATGGCCTTGTATTTTTGCCAAGTTAAGGGAGGTCGTAAAATGAATAAAAGTAAGTTACTTTTTCATATATGAACTACGGTGATCCTAAAATGAAGACACCTAAAGGTATAAATAGGTGTACTTTTAAATGTTAAGGGACAGTGGAGAGACTTGGAGACAGACGGTCCATCTTAGAATGACAGAGAGGCTGACATGATGACATTTCAAGAGGGTATGTTAATTTAATAATGATATTTGCAAGCATTTAGTTTAATCTTATAAACTCTGCTATAAATTATTGTAATGGATTTTATATGTTTATATTTTTATATAATAAATATATATAAGACAAAACTTTATTGCTTCCAAGACAATCCTTATTTTATATTCTATTCTCAATTATTTATGTATGTTAATAGAGGATTGTAACGGATCACCTGGCACCCCGACTGGGTAACTCCGTTGAAGGATGCTCCTAGCGCTTACAGAGGCTCCAAGCGCTCCACCAGACACCACAACCACCGCAGACCCCACGAACCGCCGTAGCTTGGTTGGGGTCTCGCCGTCTCCTACCCACCCTGGACCTACGACAAGGCTCCAGGCTCCAGTGGGTGAACCTCTCCTCCAAGACAGGGACACAGGAGCATGCTCTTACAAGAGCTTAGAAGACAGGACTCTAGATTGAGGGTGAAGAAGAACTCTGGTTTAATGACACACACTCTGCTTTTATGCAATACTCTCATGCAAGGGAGACGCCCACAGACAATTATACAATACCCAATAACAAAATGGTTACATCCCATACATCTCCTCTCATTAGCCTGAGAGGTAACACAATTATCCGTACAATTTAAAACATACTTTTTCCCAACTTTCATAACTCTAAAACTATACATCCAATATTAATAAGTCACATATTAATCCGCACATACTAAATATAAACATACCCAAAAATCATTCGAAGCCGTTCGGGAGCTAGATATAAGTCACGTTTGACCGACCGCAAGCACATTTTCATGCCCAAAACAGTTCCATGGATTTGGGCTGTGCGGTCGGTCTATTTTACACCGAGAAAATGACTAAGTCCCATTCGAACAAGTGTTCGAATCTTCGCACGGGACTTAGTATCCAGCCGCAGTGTCGAAGTGGAGTATAACGTACGCGTCAACGGTGTTCGTTCAATTGGGTAGCCGAAAACAATTCCATAGATTTGGCTGCACACACCGCTGACCGCGTTCGAATGAGTTAAAATGGCCACCACCACGTGTTCGGTATTCGAATGGCGACTACTTTGACTGCATCCGAAGTGCCAGTTTAAAAGTACAAATCTTTTCTCTGGGCATTAAAGGGCCAGAAACAGCAATATAAGAATCCAGTTTTGCCCAAATCAGTTCCTAAAAAGGCAATACATCCCAGGTCCATAGTCGCAGGGCAGGAGGCTGGCAAACAGGCCCCTCCAAAAACCAGTGGCGCGGTTACTTTCGCCACATATCTTCCCTTTAGGGGGTAGACTAACCAGGTACCTGACCTTCTGTCGGTCGGTGTCTGAGTTAGTCGGACAACCCACCCACAACAGCAAAGTACAAGAGCAGCCCACCCACAACAAACAGTTAATGCACCTGGGTATTTCTCTGGGGTGAGAGGGCAGCACGCTGTGGGGACTTGAGGGGCAGAGGCCAGCGGCGCTCTGCCCTGATGCCAGCGCTTCTGCTGGGATGAGGGGGGTGCAGGCCAGTCCTGTAACAAGGGGGTCGGTAGGGCAGAGCGCCGCTGGCCTCTGATGCCAGCTCTTCCGCAGCTATAGCCTGCAGGACATCAGGCTCTGGACAAGGGGCAAAGGGACGGCAGAGGCCAACTGCACTCTGCCCAGCTGCCAGCTCTTCTGTTGGGATGC
>OW240922.1:7078748-7092916 GCA_933207985.1 Pelobates cultripes | reverse complement strand
TTGGGACATAATCTGGCTCAGTAGCCAGGGGAACATGGGGGGTCAGTGGGGGGTTAAAATCTCCTCTGTTAAACCTGGGGCCAAGTTAGGAGTTAGCTGTGGAGGGGAGAATTGGCTTACCTCTTCCTCCTGATACTCCTGCAATGGTAGCTGGGGATCTGGACAGGCTGTCCAGCATCCCTGTGGGTCAGGCACAGAGACCACGGTCCCATCTGCACCATCTGGAAGATTGATGTCTCCGCTTGGTAGGATAAACTGCCACTGGGGAGGAAGGACGACACCTTCGGCTCCATGTATCTCACACTGCCGCTGGGGAGGAAGCATGACACTGTCAGGATATTTCTATCGGCAGACATTTTGTGCTAAGATAGAAATGAAAAGTGTATATTGCCAGAGTCACTCAGAACAGAGCAGACTCCATTTTGGATTTCAGGCAAGACAGACAAAATATATTTCCTTTCTGTAACTAGCCTGAGCTAAGGATTGCATTATGTTAACAAGCCAAGTGATAAGCAATGAAGCAGGGGGATGAAATGTTAATGGAATAGAAATAATTTTAAACACAGACACTAGTTACAGAAAAGACTATAATTAATTTTACTCTCTAAATTTTACAAGGTCCCATTGTAAGTAAGGGGTGAAATTGAGTTTAGAACTGTCAATTTTAGAAATTACAAAAAGTCAAAAGTAGTTGCCACAAAGACTGAGGCAAACGCTTTCAACTGACACCAAATTTAAGTTATGGTAGTCATTTTAGATAAGCCAAATGACGTCAAAATCGTCAACAGGAAAAGTTAACTCTTTCCTGGATAAGAAAGTTTAATTAGGCAATTACGCCCTCTATTGACCAAAAACTTTATAATACTAGATAACATAGACACACCTACAGTTTCCTATTGGCCTTATCAACTAATGACGTACAGAGAGTTTGGCCCTTTAAAAGTTAGGACAAAGAGAAGAGGTTAGTTTGGGTATTTGGATTTGGACATTCAGAGAAATACAGGACAGATACTCTGGGACTAACTCTCAAACTCTCTTGGACACAACTCAAGAAACACTCCTTGACACTTAGAATTTTACTAATACTTTCTAACCAACATCACTTTTCTCTATTACTTACACACCTCCATACAACCAATGATACTTGCATTCAAGTTCCTGGGACTACCTAGTCATCTAATGAGAACATCTATTTAACGGATCACCTGGCACCCCGACTGGGTACCTCCGTTGAAGGATGCTCCTAGCACTTCCTGAGGACTCCAAGCACTGCAGCAGACACCTAAACCACCGAACCGTAGGAGCATATGAATGCTCTCAAGCATATGAATGTTGTATACAGCAGAATAGGAAAAAACATGCGAATAGGTTTACACTCCTAGCAGTCAAACTGGAACAGCATACAATAAATCCTCCCCCAATAATGAGACGACACTTCAGTTTGAGGGTTAGGCAGGAACTCCAGAGCTGTGGGTTTATTGTTCTTATGTACACATTCTTACACATTACTACCACCCACAGGGTTTTGTAAAACAACCAATAAACATGTACAATACACTCAGACACTCCCACACAAAATCCTCCCCTCTGCATGTGATTCAATTACCTTACACAATGGGTAATTCAATTATCACAGCCAGAGAAATACAGTTTTTCCACATTATTCATAACTTGAAAAGTATGCATCACATTCACATAAAACTTACATTTTCAGAATCAGCATACTCCAAATACAAACATACAAATTGGTCCAATGGTTCAAAAGATAGATCGTAGTCCTTTGTGACCAGTTCCACAGAGTCTTCTATCCTGGAGATAATTGGGAAGTAATCTAATTATCTCCAAGGACAGAGGCAAAACTCCATTGAACACATGGCAGCAAAATACATATATAACTGTGCAGCTATTGCACAAAACAGGTACATTCAACATATCCCCAGATAGCTCAGATCTGAGCGCACATTATTGAATGGCGCTCAGAGCACACACATACAGTTCAATTGCCATGGAGCCAAAGTCTTTCCCATAGTCTTTCATTCTACGAATGGGCTCCATGGCATAGCTATCTGGGTAACACTGCTCACGTAGGGAAAGTACCAAAAGACCCAGCTTTTGGGTCTTTGCAGGGAAAAATCCATCCTTTCAACATGGGGCCATAGTCACAGGGCAGGAGGCCGGCAATCAGTCTCTCCAATGCCCAGTGGCGAGGCTGGTTCCGCCACAATCTACATAACTGGTAATTATGCTGGTTTTATTTAATTAATCTAAATTAATTAAAATCTAATAGCGTGATATTTGACTGGATAAATCACGGTCAGATTTCAATATTTAGAAATCTTAGTTAACAAAAGAATATATAGTTATAAACATTCCATTCTGCAGGTGGAATTAATACTAATTATATATTAATGTGATTGTGGCAAAACCGACCTCGCCACTGGGCATTGGAGAAGACTGATTGCCAGCCTCCTGCCATGTGACTATGGACCCTGGGATGTATTGCCCTTTAAAGACATGATTTGGGCATAATGGATTTGTGTTGTGCTGCTGCTGGCCCTTTAAAAACCATCTGGGGACATACTGTGGAGTTACTGGGTGGCCACCATTTCCTGTATCAGAGGCACATGGTGAGAACAATGGATGAAGCACATGGTGAGAACAATGGATGGCGGCCATTTTAACTCCCAGACACTGTTTGGACTTTTCAACACGGTGCCATCTCGCCAGTATTTGTTGCACAGAGACATTGTGCGGTGATTTTGGACTATACAGCAGGGGACACATTATACAGTGATTGTTTTTCATTTAGCCTGTATATGTTCTGCAGAATCTACATTCAACTGTATCTTCCAAAGTAGTGAACGGATCTGGGTGAATTTTGGATATGGGGTTATTGCATGTTTTGGGGTCCCTGTGATGTGTTTTATGAAACTGTATTTCTCTGGCTGTGATAATTAGATTACCCATTGTGTAAGGTAATTGTATCACAGGCAGAGGGGAGGTTTTTGTGTTGTAGTGTCTGAGTGTATTGTATGTGTTATTGGTTGTTCTGTAAAACCCTGTGGGCAGTACTAAGTTTGTGGATTGGGAATAAAAGACGCTGTATGTGCCAGTCCAATCAGTTCTGCTTGACCTCAAAACGAAGTGTCGTCTCGTTATTGGGGGAATTGGATTGTATGCTGATTGCCATGAGTGTAAGCTGATTGTATGCTTTTCCTGTTCAGCTGCTTAGAGCATTCATATGCTTTAGAATATTCATATGTTTTCCGGTTCGGTGGTTGTGGTGTCTGCTGCAGTGCTTGGAGTCCTCAGGAAGCGCTAGGAGCATCCTTCAACGGAGGTGCCCAGTCGGGGTGTCAGGTGATCCATTACAGTGATATTATCACGTGTTAGCATACCACTGTTTTTTATCCAGGTGTATTGATTTGCTCTAAAATAAGATAAGATATCTTTTTAGGCAAATTTAAATTTGGCTTTTGTAAAAATCTGGTAGATTATTCTTATTGGATGGTTCCAGGAAATGATTAATGAGCTGGTTCGAATGTTATTTTAATTGAAAATTACATGAGAATAGGATACTATATGCCTAGGAGGATCTAGCCAGCATTGAAAGGGTTACTCAGTTGATCTAACTGTTAGCCAAGGTTTTACGACTTTTCGCTGTGCTGTGTGAAGTTTAGCTTTCTGTGTCTGTGAAATACCTCATAAATCTTGTTAATTGACAGTAGATGCTGTTAGCCTTTGGATTGTTTTAATATTGCCATTATATTACATACTTATGTTATACTAAATATTCACTGATTAATATCATGCATGCTGCCTAATATTATTATTATTATTATTATATTTGTCACAATAAATTATATCTATTTTTATAACAAATTGTGATTTTATTTGTATGGAATACATTTCACTTACATGATAACGATATTTAAGATCTAAAAGAACTGAAATAGTGGGCAATTCTCAACTGTATAATATTATCATACCATAAATATCCCCACAACACCTTCGGCTCCCTGGAACTCACACTGCCGCTGGGGAGGAAGGATGACACCTTTGGCTCCATGGAACTCACTCTGGGGTTGGGGATCTGGGCCGACTGCTCAGCGTCCCTGTAGGGCCAGTAGAGAGACCTCGGTCCCATCTCTACCTGCCGACAGGGGTTCCTCCCAGTAAACCTCTACGATATCCTTCCAGCTGAAGGGCTCTAGACCTGGTCCTGCTACCCAGTTCTCTAGCTCTGCTTGCAGGGTAGACTGGGGCTGAATGGCGCAGAGCAGGCGTTGGTAGGTCTGCTCCAGTTCCTACTCCATGGTTGCCAGGTGCATCAGGTCTGGTTTCACCGCGCAGTCAACAGGCCAATCGTACATGCCCATCCTGTAGTCAAGGATGTCCCAAAATTGGAAATCCTCCGTGCTGCCGAAATCAGGCTCCTCCTCCATGGCATCCAGTAGTAGACCAGGACCATCGTATTCGTCCCCCTCAGGCCTATCGAGCTCCTCTATCTCAGTGGTATGCTGCACTGTGTACCCCCAGAGGGCCTGGTAGCGCTTCCTCCAGCCAAATCTCCTTCCATAACTGTCTCTCAAGCTCTGTTACCCACTCGTCCAGGGGCTGCTATCCCAGGAAAGACATTTGCAGAGCCACTTGCCTCTGGATCTGCTGCTCTTCACTGGGGAGCTTCTCACCTCGCTGACACTGCACATCCTCCAGGGCTTCATCCCAAAGTTCCTTTCTGGCGGCTTCCCGGTAGTCCATCATGTCCTCTTCTGATATAGGCCCATCCTGCAGGGACAGAAGCTACTGCAATCTCCAGTGGAACTCCTGCTCCATGTTGCTGTAGATAGGGATGCTGCACAGTAGCTAGCTCTATCCCTCTAGTTGTAACTCCACACGTTACCGGTGTCTCCGAGCTGCTTCTCCTCACATTAGGATGCCATCCCACCGCTGCCACCACTGTAACAAATCACCTGGCACCCTGACTGGGTACCTCCACTGAAGGATGCTCGTAGCACTTACAGAGGGCTCCAAGCGCTCCGTAGACACCACAACCACTGCAGACCCCACAAACCGCCGCAGCTTAGTTGGGGTCTCGCCATCTCCTACCCACCCTGGACCTACTACAAGGCTCCAGGTTCCAGTGGGTGAACCTCTCCTCCAAGAGAGAGAAACGGGAACAAGCTCTTACAAGAGCTTAGAAGTGATTTAGCTAAAGGGAGCAAGCAGAGCATGGCAATCCCTTGCAGTGATATAGCAATTCCCCCAATAAGAGACAGGACTCTAGATTGAGGGTGAAGAAGAACTCTGGTTTAATGACACACACTCTGCTTTTATGCAATTCTCCCATGCAAGGGAGACACCCACAGACAATTATACAATACCCAATCACACAATGGTTACATCTGTAACGAGAATATACCCTAACACGCAGGATTCAGCTAAACAGAAGACAACACAGAGGAGAGATACGTCTACCGGACCTTAGAATGGCCGGACTCAACGTATATGAGAGGAGACAGAGTCAGGAACGATCCGAAATCAAGGGCACAGAGAGACAGCGTAAACTAGGACAAGCCGGGGTCTGGTACACAGTAAACAGCAAGCCGACACCCAGAACAGATAAGGATTAAGAGAAAACGTAGTCAGAAACAAAGCCAAAGTCAATACGGAGAAACACAACTGAACACAATAAGCGCTAAAGGGAACTGATACAGAAACCACGATAGGGCAGGGAGTAAAGGGAGAGGTAAGTTTAAATAGCTTCAAAACTAATGTGATTGGCTCCTGTCATATCCACACCCCCAAAAGGTAAGTGTATGGGGAGTGTGGTATGAAAGGGGCCAATGGGAGCCTTTTGACAATTTAGGCTCCCACTGTCTCTTTAAGAGCGCGCCCGAGACTCGCGGCGTGCTCTTAGATTCAGGCGGGACACGTGACCGCTTCTCGCGGTCACTGCCCACCTTGCTAGTGGAGCTGTCGGATGAGCCGCGCGCGGCTTGAAGAGAGGACCGTGGCCGGCCCCTGGATAAGGTGAGTAACGCTACAGTACCCCCCCCGAGGACACGCCCTCCGGGCGGGTAGGGCCAGGCCTGGCAGGAAAACGAGAATGGTAAGAACGCACAAGGCGGGGAGCGTGAACAGCATCAGCTGAAATCCAACTGCGCTCCTCAGGCCCATAACCCTTCCAATGCACCAAGTACTGAAGTCGACCCCTAAGGTAACGAGAGTCAAGAACAGCAGAGACTTCGAATTCCTCATGACCCTCCACGGAGACAGGAGGGGGAGGCGGAGAATGCCGGGTATAGCGGTTGCGTACGTAAGGCTTTAACAACGAAGTGTGAAACACATTAGGAATACGCAGATTCCTAGGAAGACCCAAGGCGTATGAAACAGGATTAACCTTATGCAGTATACGATAAGGACCTATGAAGCGGGGAGCCAATTTCATAGAAGGCACCCGCAGGCGAATATTCCGCGTGGAAAGCAAAACCCTGTCCCCCACAACATAAGTAGGAGCCGCCCTGCGATGCTTGTCAGCCTGAGCCTTCTGGCGAGCAGCGGAATCCACCAAAGAACGCTGAACCTGCTCCCAAGTATTACGCAAACCAGCCAAATGCTCATCCAGAACTGGCATGCCCTGTGAGGAGAATGCAGCCGGAAGAACAACGGGATGCTGGCCATAGACAACGTAAAAAGGGCTTTTGCTGGAAGAATCATGAGTGGCATTATTTCGAGCAAACTCAACCCAAGGAAGTAGGTCAGACCAATTGTCCTGATGGTGAGACACAAAACAACGAAGGTACTGCTCCAGAGACTGGTTGGCACGTTCAGCAGCTCCATTAGACTGGGGATGGTAAGCGGAAGAAAATGAGAGAGAAATACCCATTTCTGAGCAAAAGGCTTTCCAGAACTTGGAAATAAATTGACTACCCCTATCGGACACGATAGATACAGGAATACCATGTAACCGAAATACTTCTCTAGCGAAGATAAGAGCCAGTTCCTTGGATGTGGGCAACTTGCGAAGAGACACAAAGTGAGCCATCTTGGAAAACCGATCTACTATCATCAGGATGACTGTGTTACCATTCGAAGGGGGTAATTCAACAATAAAATCCATGGATAGGTTAGACCAAGGTCTCTTTCGGGAACTGGTAAGGGATGCAGAAGCCCACAAGGAACTCTACGAGACGTTTTCATACATGCACAAGTAGTACAAGCACTTATATAGCCAGTGACATCCTTACGTAAGGAACCCCACCAAAAATATCGAGAAACGGCTGACATCGTTTTGGTAATACCAGGATGTCCAGCAGTCTTAGTATCATGATATAATGACAGAATCTCCCGTCTCTCGGGAACATCAACAAACAATTTATCAATAGGCCTCTCGCTAGGTGCCATACTTTGTTTCGCCTGTATGGTCTGCAAGAGGGATGAAGAAATAGACAACATAGTAGTGGCTATTATCCTGTCTGGGGGAATGACAGGAGTAACATCAACCTCCTGTTTGTCAGTAGTTTCGAACTGTCTGGACAGAGCATCTGCTTTAATGTTGCGATCACCTGGCCTATAGGTGATAATATAATTGAAACGGGACAAAAATAGTGACCATCTGGCCTGTCTAGAAGATAATCTTTTAGCTTCACCAAGGTAGGATAGATTCTTGAGATCTGTAAAAATTAGAATAGGATCCTTAGTTCCTTCTAACAGATGTCTCCATTCTTTAAGGGCTAAGATAATAGCAAGGAGTTCACGATTACCCACATCATAATTCCTTTCAGCTTTGGACATTTGTCTAAAAAAGAAGCCACAAGAATGCAATGGCTTTTCAGGCGATTCTCTTTGGGACAAAACAGCACCTACCCCGATTTCAGAAGCATCAACTTCAAGAATATAAGGCAATGAGGGGATAGGGTGCTGTAAAATAGGTGCCGAGGCGAATGTAGTTTTAAGAAAGTCGAAAGCCTGAAGTGCCTCGGGAGACCAGACATGAGTATTACCACCCTTTTTTGTCATACGGGTGATAGGTGCTACAATAGAAGAAAAACCCTTAAAGGACATACTCGTTTTCCTGGCACTATAGTGCCCTGAGGGTGCCCCCACCCTCAGGGACCCCCTCCCGCCCGGCTCTGGAAAGGGGAAAGGGGTAAAAACGTACCTTTTTCCAGCGCTGGGCGGGGAGCTCTCTGCCTCCTCTCCTCCTCCTGGCTTCCTCTGTTGGAATAAAAGCGCCAAAAGTAGGCACACAAGCTCCTCAGCCGATAGAAAGCATTTAATGCTTTCCTATGGACGCTGGCGTGCTCTCACTGTGAAAATCACAGTGAGAAGCACGCAAGCGCCTCTAGTGGCTGTCAATGAGACAGCCACTAGAGGAAATAGGGGAAGGCTTAACCCATTCATAAACATAGCAGTTTCTCTGAAACTGCTATGTTTATAAAAAAAATGGGTTAACCCTAGAAGGACCTGGCACCCAGACCACTTCATTAAGCTGAAGTGGTCTGGGTGCCTAGAGTGGTCCTTTAATAAAGCGTCTATAATAGTTAGAGAAACCAAGAAAACGTTGAATTGCTTTCAAACCCTGTGGTAGAGGCCACTCTATAACCGCAGAAAGCTTCTGGGGATCCATACGAAACCCTTTGGCGGAAATCAAATACCCCAAGAACTGGACTTCGGATTGGTCAAATAGACATTTTTCTAGTTTACAGTAAAGACCATTATTAAGAAGGGTCTTCAATACCGTTGTGACATGCCTGTGATGAGTGTGTAAATCTGTAGAATATATCAATATGTCGTCCAAGTATACAATTACAAATGTGTGAATAAAGTCTCTTAGGACGTCATTAATAAATTCCTGAAATACTGCTGGGGCATTGCAAAGACCAAATGGCATAACAGTATATTCGTAATGACTGGATCTAGTGTTGAATGCGGTCTTCCATTCGTGACCTTCCTTTATGCGTATTAAATTGTATGCACCTCTAAGGTCCAATTTGGTGAACACAGTAGCATGTTTCAGCCTGTCAAATAACTCTGTAATTAAAGGTATAGGGTATGCATTTTTGATAGTGATTTTGTTTAGACCTCTATAATCGATGCACGGTCTTAAATCACCCTCTTTCTTAGATACGAAGAAAAACCCTGCTCCAGCCGGAGAAGAGGATCTCCTAATGAACCCCTTTTCTAGTGATTCTTTAACATACTCCTCCATGATACGGTTTTCTTGAATAGATAAGGGGTACACCCTGCCCTTAGGAGGTATAGTGCCAGGCAATAAATCGATAGCACAATCATAGGATCTGTGAGGTGGTAATTTATCAGCTTCCCTTTTATCGAATACAGTCTTGAGAAACAAGTATTGAGGAGGTATAACAGTAGACAAAGGAGGAGTGGTAGGAACATTAATGGTATTTAAAGGGGTGACTTTAATCATACAAGAGTCGTGGCAGGTTTTACCCCATGATTTTAATTGTCCCAATTCCCAGTTCAAAAATGGGATTGTGAGAACACAACCATGGGTACCCTAACACGATATGAGAAGAGGGAGAGGTGATAACCTGAAACCGAATGGTCTCAAGGTGTAAAACCCCTGTGTACATGAATAATGGTACAGTTTCATGGGTAACGGCTGGAGTATTTAAAGGTCTACCATCTATGGCCTCAATGGCCAAGGGTATCTCCCTTTCTCTGACGGGAATGTTATTTTTCGTAACAAACTCAGAGTCAATGAAGTTCTCAGCAGCCCCAGAATCAACCAAGGCCAGTATGCATTCTGCTATACAACTCACCCCTGTATGAAGGGAAACAGGGAGAAGCAAACGATTAGGAGGCAATTTAGGAGACTTAGAGATCACACCCAAGGCCAGTCCCCTATAAGGTCTTAGGTGCGAGAGTTTTCCGGACGCAAAGGACATTCCCTTACCATATGGTCTCGCCTACCACAGTATAGGCAGAGTCCATTCCTTCTTCTAAGTAGTTTTTCAGTATCCGAGAGTTTGGCAACCCCTAATTGCATGGGTTCCTCCTCGGATACTTTAACACTCTCAGGTTTATCAACTCTGGGGTTAATAGATGTGACCAGACGTCTATTCTTGTTTTTGGTATAGAGCCTGTCACGAATTCTATTATCTATATCAATGAGGTAGTCAATAAGATCCTCTAATGGAATAGGAAGCTCCCTTGCCGTTACCTTATCTAATATAGTGTCAGATAAACCTTCCATGAACGCAGTAGTTAACCCATTATTGGTCCAATCTACCTGTGAAGCAAGGGTACGAAACTGAATAGCATAATCCGCCACAGTCCTAGACCCCTGTTTAATCCTCATTAATGCTCTTGCGGCATTCTTTGACCTCTTTGTTGTGTCAAAAGTTCTACGAAAAGCCGTAAGAAAACTATTGAAATTATGAACCATAGGTCCATTGGCCTCCCAAATAGGATTTGCCCACTCAAGTGCTTTGTCAGTAAGTTGATGCATCAAAAACCCCACTTTAGACCTATCAGTGGGAAAGGAATGAGGATACACCTCAAGGTGGAATTCTATTTGATTAATAAAACCTCTGCATGTCTTGGCTTCCCCTCCATACCTAGGAGGAGGTGTTAAATGGGGCAAAGCATTGGTTGAATTGGATACTTCGGGAGGATGAGGTGTAGGAGGGTTAGGTGCGGTTGCAGGAATGGTTCTAGACAAGAGCGTCTGGAGAGCCTGTGCTATCTGATCCATACGGTGATCCTGCTCTACAAACCTTGCCTCATGAGAAGCCATTTGCTGAGCCAAATCTGCGGGGTCCATGGCCCTATCGTAATGTAACGAGAATATACCCCAACACGCAGGATTCAGCTAAACAGAAGACAACACAGAGGAGAGATACGTCTACCGGACCTTAGAATGGCCGGACTCGACGTATATGAGAGGAGACAGAGTCAGGAACGATCCGAAATCAAGGGCACAGAGAGACAGCGTAAACTAGGACAAGCCGGGGTCTGGTACACAGTAAACAACAAGCCGACAACCAGAACAGAAGGATAAAGAGAAAACGTAGTCAGAAACAAAGCCAAGGTCAATACGGAGAAACACAACTGAACACAACAAGCGCTAAAGGGAACTGATACAGAAACCACGATAGGGCAGGGAGTAAAGGGAGAGGTAAATTTAAATAGCTCCAAAACTAATGTGATTGGCTCCTGTCATATCCACACCCCCAATAGGTAAGTGTATGGGGAGTGTGGCATGACAGGGGCCAATGGGAGCCTTTTGACAATTTAGGCTCCCACTGTCTCTTTAAGGGCGCGCCCGAGACTCGCGGCGCGCTCTTAGATTCAGGCGGGACACGTGACCGCTTCTCGCGGTCACTGCCCGCCTTGCTAGTGGAGCCGTCGGATGAGCCGCGCGCGGCTCGTGCAGCAGCAGGACCGCGCGCGGCTTGAAGAGAGGACCGCGGCCGGCCCCTGGAGAAGGTGAGTAACGCTACATCAAGAAAGCTCCTGTACAGGCCTGTCTGAAGTTTGCCAATGCACATTTGAATGATTCAGAGGAGAACTGGGTGAAAGTGTTGTGGTCAGATGAGACCAAAATCAAGCTCTTTGGCTTCAACTAAACTCGCCATGTTTGGAGGAGGAGAAATGCTGCCTATGACCCCAAGAACATCATCCCCACCGTCAAACATGGAGATGGAAACATTATGCTTTGGGGGTGTTTTCTGCTGAGGGGACAGGACAACTGCACTGCATCAAAGGGACAATGGACGGGACCATGTACTGTCAAATCCTGGGTGAGAACCTCCTTCCCTCAGCCAGGGCATTAAAAATGGGACGTGGATGGGCATTCCAGTATGATAATGACCTAAAACACACAGCCAAGGCAACAAAGAAGTGGTTTAAGAAGAAGCACATTAAGGTGAAACCTGGTAGCCAACTAAAAGTAACGTATGACTTCTGTGATTGCCAACAAGGGTTTTGCCACCAAGTACTAAGTTGAAGGGGTCAAATACTTATTTCACTCATTGACATGCAAATCAATTTATAACTTTTTTGACACTGTTAAAATTCACCTACCATTAAAATTATAGACTGATCATTTCTTTGTCAGTAGGCAAAGATTCAAAATCAGCAAGGGATCAAATACTTTTTCCCCTCACTGTATGATGATGATGATGATGATATCAGCAGTAAAAGTGCAGTTTTTATGTGAAAAGGAGTATTAAATCTAAATTTGACCAGGGTTTCTGATTAAGTGGCTACTAAAAATGACTGGACATACGCCATTTTGAATACGCTGGGTTGTTTACTTTTGCAAATGGTATGCCATGATGAGAGTAATTTTCGTTCCTCGGTTGGCATTCGGTCAAGCTCTTTATTTGACCCTGTAACTTTCCAAAGCACCAGGAAACCTGTACATGGAGACATTATACTCCTGAGACATCACAGCACACAAATATGCATATTGTGTTGCTAAAAGCTAACAGTAGTATGATGTTAACTGTTTAATTGACATGCAGAACTCTGAAAAGAACAATTTGGTTTCATATATCAAAATTTGACAAGAAATGAAAGCCCTGTTTCTTATAAACAAAATGATATGTAGTAAGTGTGGATGCACTTAATATGAAAGAGGTAAATTATGGTTGAATAGACATATCGCTCAAATTTCAGGTTTTATTTTAGTTCAGAACTTGGACAATTGCCACTGTCCTTAAGGGGTTAATAGTGGCTGCAGGTTCATTCATAAAAAGATTCCTTTTTTGTTTTGTATGGTGCTATAGACCCTGATCTCATGTAAGTCTTCATGGAATACTATGAGGGAGCTTCTTCTAAGAGCTGGGTACTTATATTGTATGTTTTATTCCTGTAAACACACTGCATACATGTACCTGTGTTTAGCAGAGTTTCTGTCTGTGACCTTTGTGAGTCATTATGTGCAGGAACAGAAAGGCCAGGATGCATGGAGTGCCAATTAAAGGACCACTATAGGCACCCAGACCACTTCAGCTTAATTAAGTGTCTGGGTTCCAGGTCCCTCTAGGATTAACCCTTTCTGCTGTATGCAGTTTCAGAGAGTCTCATTGACAGCCGCTAGAGGCGCTTCCGCGCTTCTCATTGTGATTTTCACAGTGAGAAGACGCTGATAGAAAAGCATTGGGAATGCTTTCCTATGAGACTGGTTGAATGCGCGCGGCTCTTGCCACGCATGCGCATTCAGCCGAAGACGGCAGAAGAAGGAGGAGATTTAAGATTTTAACCCCTTCCTCACCCTAGAGCACGGCGGGAGAGGGGCCCTAAGGGTGGGGGCACCCTCAGGGCACTATAGTGCCAGGAAAACAAGTATGTTTTCTATAGTGGTCATTAAGTGTTATGCAGAGTGACCACTCTTAAGTTATTGTATTTGAAACATATCGATATTAGTTTTAGAAAACTTAGATGAGGGGCTTATTCATTAAACGGCAAACATTCTAGGACCAACATACAATTATTGTTATCCATTCATAGAATGCTGTTTGTTAAAACCCAGTTGTAAAGTGTTAATGATACAAAATATTCAGATAAGTCACAACCTGTCTTCAGGACACTTAATAATACTAGAATTTATGTTGGCCACCTAGCACAACAGAGGGAGGCTTAGTTGCAATTCTATAAATTCTATATATGTCTGTGAATATTTAAATTCTTTCAACAGTGTTTTAAGTGAAAGTGGGACAGAAAAAAAATAAATCTACCCATTCCATACACCTAGTAAATGCACATTTAGATACATGATGCTTGAACAAATCATACACATACTATCCAGGATTTGTGGAAGTGGAAACTTATTTTGATAATTTGTTTTTGTTTTTTTTGTTTTTTCCCCAGAGTATGATTTTTAGACATTAGCCACTCTTTTTGCTACAATGTATACTTCTAGTTCCTTTGTTTTTTCTTTAACGCCTGTGATGATTGACATAAGTATTGCAGGTCTTTGGACTACATGTCCCATGATGCTCTTACTGTCTTTAGTCTAAGGGCTGTTAGAGCTGTATAGAAAATGAAATCTACAAAGCTATGCAGTGCTAGTCACAGGAAGTAAACCCTCGATGCAGTGCATTAGTGCTTTGCTGATTATTTTTGGCAGCATAGAAGTTAAACTTTGCTTGCATCCTACCAATAAATCGCTTTAGATATGGTAATTTCCT
>OW240922.1:7026590-7053617 GCA_933207985.1 Pelobates cultripes | reverse complement strand
CATTAGCGCTAAGATAGCAATATGGAGAGTGTTAATAATGTGATAAGGAGGAGATAATAGGAAATAGAGAGATATTGTTTATTATAATGAGCCTGGAGTGATACACGCGGCGCCATGATGGATGTGGGCAATGCTCCTATTAATCCTTATTAGTAGTATGGGCAATAGGCGGCCATTAGCGCTAAGATAGCAATATAGAGAGTGTTAATAATGTGATAAGGAGGAGATAATAGGAAATAGAGAGATATTGTTTATTATAATGAGCCTGGAGTGACACACCCGGCGCCATGATGGATGTGGGCAAAGCTCCTATTAATCCTTATTAGTAGTATGGGCAATAGGCAGCCATTAGCGCCAAGATAGCAATATGGAGAGTGTTAATAATGTGATAAGGAGGAGATAATAGGAAATAGAGAGATATTGTTTATTATAATGAGCCTGGAGTGACACACCCGGCGCCATGATGGATGTGGGCCAAGCTCCTATTAATCCTTATTAGTAGTATGGGCAATAGGCGGCCATTAGCGCTAAGATAGCAATATGGAGAGTGTTAACAATGTGATAAGGAGGAGATAATAGGAAACAGAGAGATATTGTTTATTATAATGAGCCTGGAGTGACACACCCGGCGCCATGATGGATGTGGGCAAAGTCTCCTATTAATCCTTATTAGTAGTATGGGCAATAGGCGGCCATTAGGCTAAGATAGCAATATGGAGAGTGTTAATAATGTGATAAGGAGGAGATAATAGGAAATAGAGAGATATTGTTTATTATAATGAGCCTGGAGTGACACACCCGGCGCCATGATGGATGTGGGCAAAGCTCCTATTAATCCTTATTAGTAGTATGGGCAATAGGCAGCCATTAGCGCTAAGATAGCAATATGGAGAGTGTTAATAATGTGATAAGGAGGAGATAATAGGAAATAGAGAGATATTGTTTATTATAATGAGCCTGGAGTGACACACCCGCCGCCATGATGGATGTGGGCAAAGCTCCTATTAATCCTTATTAGTAGTATGGGCAATAGGCGGCCATTAGCGCTAAGATAGCAATATGGAGAGTGTTAATAATGTGATAAGGAGGAGATAATAGGAAATAGAGAGATATTGTTTATTATAATGAGCCTGGAGTGACACACCCGGCGCCATGATGGATGTGGGCAAAGCTCCTATTAATCCTTATTAGTAGTATGGGCAATAGGCAGCCATTAGCGCTAAGATAGCAATATGGAGAGTGTTAATAATGTGATAAGGAGGAGATAATAGGAAATAGAGAGATATTGTTTATTATAATGAGCCTGGAGTGACACACCCAGCGCCATGATGGATGTGGGCAAAGCTCCTATTAATCCTTATTAGTAGTATGGGCAATAGGCGGCCATTAGCGCTAAGAGTAGTATGCAGACTGACAGCCTTATTGGACTATAAACCTCTGATGAAGTGACAGCATTTAGTCCCGAAACGTGTAAGGCACTTTATGGCAGGAGCCGCATGCACGCACCTTTATCGAGACTTAGTGGAACGCACGCGAAGGCACGGACATCAATCCTCCCAGCTTCCACATCTTTCTACCTTTTGATCGGCCCAGATTCTGCTTATCCCTAAGGACTCAGACTTTTTACTTTATATTTCACGGCTACCTGTGAGTCGAATTTTATCTGTTACTACATTAATACATTTTTTACCTACATATGGGTGCTAGTTATATCCTGCTGAATCCCTGAGAGGAATATCTAAACACTCTGGATCTTTGTCAGTGATCTAGGTAGTGATTGTTTCTAGTTGTATCAGTTTATATCTACCAGTTTGGGTTACATGATTACAGCTACTGATACTGTTTAATATCCTACTACTTTCAGTCCATACCAGCTGTGACGAAGTGCCCTTCGCCACTTGGTACTGGAGAGGCCTGCTTGCCAGCCTCCTCCCCTGTAACTATGACTCTTTCATGTATTTGGTTTTAAAGCCCCTAGTCTACCTTCAGACAGACTATTTATGTAGGCTGCTTTATTTATCTTATGTTTTAGTCACCCTGTACCCATTATAGGTGCAGGGTGTGTGTAATGTAATTGTTTATAGTGTGTGTGTGTGTACTGTGAAATGTATTGCCTGCTCTCCTGTACTGCTGAGGTTTGCTACCAACTAGGTGGATTTGGCTACGGAGCTTGTCTAGTGCCCTCTGTTGGTAGCAACAGCAATATGCACTACCCGAATAGCAAGACTGGTTCATTTGCATATTCGGGTAGATTTGCATATTGCTAATTCTGCAGGCAGGTGAGATATTTACTGTTAAATATTGTCTCCCCCCACCCCTTCAAAAATGTGCCATTGTGTTGTGATAAGTCACTGTGTGTTGCTTGATATGGTTTAAATGTTTGTGATTTTATTGAGGTTTCACAACAATGTTATTGTGGTGACCCTATTGGCTGGTCCCAAGGGAAATAAAGGTTTTGACAGTTCTTCTTGATCCCTCTAAATGTAGCCTTGTCTCGTTATTGGAGGGAGCTGTTATAATCACACTGGGGATTGCTATGCTCTGTATGCTCCCCTGAGCTTGAGTCACTTAGCTCTTTTAAGAGCTTGTTCCTGACACGCTCTCCTTGGAGGAGGGGTCTTCACCACACAGTCTTGGATGCTGGAGGTTCATACAGGGTGGAAGGAAGAGTTCTTTCCCACACAGTCCTGGAGGACTGAAGCTGATCCAGGGTGGAAGGAAGAGTTCTTTCCCACACAGTCCTGGAGGACAGAAGCTGATCCAGGGTGGAAGGAAGACGGCGAGACTCCAGTCAAGATACGGCGGTTGCGGAGTCTGCGGTGGTTGTGGTGTCTGCTGCAGCGCTTGGAGTCCTCAGGAAGCGCTAGGAGCATCCGTCAACGGAGGGTACTCAGTCGGAGTACAGGGAGCTCCGTTACATTGGTGGCAGCGGTGGGATGGCGTCCTAGTGCGAGGAGAAGCAGCTCGGAGACACTGGTATCGTATGAGAGGTTATTGAGGGCAACGCTAGCCACTGTACAGCGTCCCTAACTACAGCAGCATGGAGCAGGCATGGATAGAGCCCTGCGAAGAGTACCTCAACAGGATACGGCGCTACGAGGACGACGCTTACATTGAGGAGGTAAAGAGGCGGTTGGTCTGCTATGGCCCAGACCTTTCGAACGAGGTGGTCCACCAAGTAATGCGCCAGTTGAGTGCTGAGAACAGTGCGGCAATGGCCTTTGAGCGAAAACTGTGGAGGTTGAGGATATGGACACCTAGTCTCCAGCGGCAGTGCAAGTTACAGGGAGCCGAAGGTGTCGTCCTTCCTCCCCAGCGGCAGTGCAAGTTACAGGGAGCTGAAGGTGTCGTCCTTCCTCCCCAGCGGCAGTGCAAGTTACAGGGAGCCGAAGGTGTCGTCCTTCCTCCCCAGCAGCAGTGTGTCCTACAGGGAGCAGAGACAGTTGGTCTCTCTCTCCAGCAGCAGGACATTGTTATGGGAGTGGAGACAGGCGGTCTCCCTCTCCAGCGGCAGCCTGTGTTTCAGGGAGAGGAGCACAGCACCCTATCTCCCCAGCGGCAGCTTACCCCACCAAGGGGAGACACCAATCTCCCAGATGGCGCAGAGGGGACCGTGGTCTCTGTACCCGACCTACAGGGATGCTGGACAACCTGTCCAGATCCCCAACTATTCTCACAGGGACAACAGGAGGAGGGGGTAAGTACAATTTCCCCTCACCAGCTAACTCCTAACTTGGCCTCAGGGTTAACAGAGGAGATGTTAACCCCCACTGACCCCCACGTTCCCCTGGCTACTGAGCCAGACTATGTGCCAAGCACCCCAGCAGAAGAGCTGGCAGCTGGGCAGAGTGCAGTCGGCCTCTGCCCTCCCTTTGTCCCTTGTCCAAAGCCTGATGTCCTGCAGGCTATACCAGCAGAAGAGCTGGCATCAGGGCAGACTGCCGCTGGCTTCTGCCCTACCGATCCCCTTGTCACAGGACTGGCCTGCACCCCCCTCCTCCCAGCAGAAGCGCTGGCATCAGGGCAGAGCGCCGCTGGCCTCTGTCCCTCAAGTCCCCAGAACGTTTTGCCCCATCACCCCAGAGGAATACCCAGGTGCAGTCACTGTTTGCTGTGGGTGGGCTGCTCTAATAACTGTTTGTTGTGGGTGGGCTACTCTGGCACTTGCGTATGGTCGGTGGGTGAATCGACTAACTTAGGCACTGACCGACAGAAAGTCAGGTGCCTGGTTAGTCTTCCCCCCAAAGGGGAGATATGTGACGAAGTGCCGTTCGCCACTTGGTACTGGAGAGGCCAGCTTGCCAGCCTCCTACCCTGTAACTATGACTCTTTCATGTATTTGGTTTTAAAGCCCCTAGTCTACCTTCAGACAGACTATTTATGTAGGCTGCTTTATTTATCTTATGTTTTAGTCACCCTGTACCCATTATAGGTGCAGGGTGTGTGTAATGTAATTGTTTATAGTGTGTGTGTGTGTACTGTGAAATGAATTGCCTTCTCTTTCTGTACTGCTGAGGTTTGCTACCAACTAGGTGGGTTTGGCTATGGAGCTTGTCTAGTGCCCTCTGTTGGTAGCAACAGCAATATGCACTACCTGAATTGCAAGACTGGTTCATTTGCATATTCGGGTAGATTTGCATATTGCTAATTCTGCAGGCAGGTGAGATATTTACTGTTAAATATTGTCTCCCCCCACCCCTTTTAAAATGTGCCATTGTGTTGTGATAAGTCACTGTGTGTTGCTTGATATGGTTTGACTGTTTGTGATTTTATTGAGGTTTCACAACAATGTTATTGTGGTGACCCTATTGGCTGGTCCCAAGGGAAATAAAGGTTTTGACAGTTCTTCTTGATCCCTCTAAACGTAGCCTTGTCTCGTTATTGGAGGGAACTGCTATAATCACACTGGGGATTGCTATGCTCTGCATGCTCCCCTGAGCTTGAGTCACTTAGATCTTTTAAGAGCTTGTTCCTGACACGCTCTCCTTGGAGGAGGGGTTTTCACCACACAGTCCTGGATGCTGGAGGTTCATACAGGGTGGAAGGAAGAGTTCTTTCCCACACAGTCCTGGAGGACAGAAGCTGATCCAGGGTGGAAGGAAGAGTTCTTTCCCACACAGTCCTGGAGGACAGAAGCTGATCCAGGGTGGAAGGAAGATGGCGAGACTCCAGCCCAGATACGGCGGTTGCGGAGTCTGCGGTGGTTGTGGTGTCTGCTGCAGTGCTTGGAGTCCTCAGGAAACGCTAGGAGCATCCGTCAACGGAGGGTACTCGGTCGGAGTACAGGGAGCTCCGTTACACCAGCTGTTACATTATTTGCAGACATTGTATCTCATTGCCGAACAGAAGGATCTTTACCTATTGGGACAGCTTCGTATTGACTGTTGTTACACTCTGAGCTATAGGAAGCCTATTTTTATTCCGGACTTTTACCTTATACGTGGTTTGTGCTGCTATCATTTTTATTTTATACTGTTACTGCATTCATTATTCAGCCACGGTCCATGTTGATTGTTTATTTCTGTGTCAATTCCATTTTTTGTTTGATCACCATTGCACATTTTGTTCAGACAATTTTATTTTCGTTTTTTAGTATTGCAGTCATCATACAGTTATTCACTATTTTATTTATAGCTGCTCCTTTTCAGTCACCTTTAAGGTGTCCCATCTATTTTGAGCAGCTTCCAGTTCATATTCTTTCAATTCTTCTGCTCAAATCTGTTACTTATCCCATCATCTCTCACAGTCTCTTTTACACTTTTCGTGATTTCACCTTTTGATCTATACTTTTTTTCTCTCTTGCTGCCCTTATCCTCGACTATACATAGACCTTTGTTCTTTCTATACTATTTTCTTATCACTTATAGTTCTATTCTGTATTCGTAGATCTCCTGGTACGTGTAGGGCTTCCCACCCACAGTTTTTTGCTATTACATTGTCTGCCTACCTTTAAGTCATCAGAAATAATCACCCCTAAATCTGCAGCAATCCAGACTCCCAGATACAGATATTGCTTCTTTACACCAGTGGAACGGGAATTGCGCTTTAAGAGAGGTGATCAAGGTGCGATCACATCTGAGGTGTAGTGTATTTATGATTTTGTAACTTTGTTATTATTTTTGTCTATAGTACTATTTGTGGTTAACTGTGGCAAACATATCCACTTGGACAATATCCAGACACTGTACCTTTAAGGGTTGCCTGTATGTCGGTGGGGATATGTGTTTAACTGCGTATAATGTATGCTGGCTGAAATGACGTGTAATTACTGTATTGACTATCTGCCAAATGCAGATAGCTGTATGTGCTGTATTTTCTTTCGTTTCACGAACGGCACTTTTGCGGGCCGTTCGTGAACCGAAAATACCCCCATGTAGTAGCCCACACACTTAGAGGCATGTGGCGCTTGTTAACCGATTGCAACAATGTTGCAATCGGTAATTAGAGGCTCTCCTAGGTGGCCGCCGTTCGACTACCGGCCATGTGGCGGTCGGCCATCTTGGATCCTTTGTTCCCTCAGCGGTGTTTGGTCATCGAGCGCATGGTACTAAAAACGGCTACTCGAAGGCGCGAACACCGCTGAGCTTCCAGGCCGTTCGGGAGTTCCGGGCCGTTCGGTATTTTGTTCCCTAGAATGCAATCGGTATTTTGAACATGTATTTTAATGAATTTTTTTTTGTGCGGCGTTCGGTTGTTTTAGCTGGGATTTTAGCGGTAATCTCACAAACGATGCGCTCAGACCCCAGCTATCTACCGAACGTCCATTCGTTTAAATAGACTGCCTATTCGAAAAGTTATGGATTTTAATATAAATTGTCGGTTCTGCGGCACGGAGGGATAATCCACTTAACGGTACATTCCTGTGGGAGGATCCCTCTCGTGCAGCAGTGCCTGATGGGAGAAATGTCTTGTACAGTAAGTTCCCCATGTAGTCCACTCTGGGAATACCCCTGGGAGGGGACTCAGGAAACCCCTTGCGTGGGGACTTGTATAAATTGTGGAGCTGAAAATAAAGACCTCAGTTGATTCTCAGAACTGTGTTTCGTCCAGTTATTGGGAGATTTGGGATATTGCCTTGCTTTCTCCAGCGCTTGACTGTGGATAAATTCCTGAACCAGTGGAATTCGTGGATTTAATATTGGCGTTCCGCTACATTAACCGCAGACACTTCTCAATTAAAACCGAATACAGGGTAGTCGTCGTTCGCATGTCGACCACGAGGCAGCGGCCATTTTAGATCGCACGAAAGACCAGCGGTGTTCAGAATTGATTTTATGGAACTAAAAACGGACACTTTTTCTGAAACAACGGGTCACCCTTTTCCGTTAACGAAAGCATGCGAACACCGGCCGTTCGGGAGTTTTGAATTACATGAAGAGACTTTACCCAGATAGCCTTCCCATGGAGTCAATCACATACCTAAAGACTGTAAGAACTTTGACTCCATGGCGATTGAACTATGCGTATGGGATCTGAGCGCTATTCGCTAATAATATGCCCTCAGATCCAGGCTATCTGGGGATATGTGATACGAATAGAAAATGTTCGGTAGTTGTGTAACTATTTATTTTTATGTGTTTTCTGGTATTTTACTGAAGATGGTGATTTGTCTTTGTCCTGGAGATAATTGAATAACTTCTCAATTATCTCCAGGGCAGAGGGGAGGAAACCATATTGCATTGTGGGAAACGTTTGTGCCTGTATGTCAGAAATGTCCATATGTCCATCTGTCATCACAGTCTCCCATTTGGTCCCCTAGGGGAGTGTCCACCAAGTGGGAGACCTGCATAAATACGGGCGTGTAGCCCACAGTAAAGCCAGATCTTGTTTTACCCCCAATGCGGAGCTTAGTCTTGTTATTGGGGGAATTTATTACGACGACTAGAGACTGACTGCTGGAGCCGAAGCCGCTTGGTGGATATATTTGTTCGGCGGCTAGCGACGGTTCGTGGGTTTGTGTTCGGGAGTTTGGAACCACTTACGGATCCCGTTCGGGAGATTGCCGCTTCCCCTGATGGTGGTTTGTATATAGCAGTCTATGCGAACAGAGATAGTGAGATTGCGAAGGGGAAGCTTAACTAAACGGTGGTTTCCCTCAGACACCAGGGGTGTCTTAACATGAATGCAGTGAGTATTTGTGTAGTGTGTGTATATATAGTGAATGCAGTGTGTGTGTGTGTTTGTTTAGTGTGTATAATGAATGCAGAATGTGTGTTTGTGTAGTGAATGCAGAACGTGTGTTTTGTGTAGTGTGTAGTGTGTGTGTTTGTGTAATGTGTATATAATGCAGTGTGTGTGTATTGTGTGTATGTAATGTAGTGTGTGTGTATGTAATGCAGTGTGTGTAATGCAGTGTGTGGGTGTATATACTTGCAACCCATCCCCAGATAGCTGGGATCTGAGCGCACAAAAGTACCGAATAGCGCTCAGATCCTATGCACACAGTCCAATCGCCGTGGAGTTAAAGAGTTCACAAAGTCTGTTCTCCATACGAATAGACTCCACGGGATGGCTATCTGGGGTGTAACGGACCATTTTGCACACAAGGGGTAAAAACCGTTCAGGCGATCGGCCCCCTTTCCAGAGATACAGGCACAGCTACTGCAGAACACCAAAACTCACGAACTGGATACAAAATAGCACTCCAACTCCCGAACTGGAACCTCCCAAATAGCTGCTAGCAGACGAACAGGAAAAGCAGACAATCAGCTTACACTCCTGGCAATCAGTCTCTAACAGCATACAGTGAATCCCCCCAAGAACGAGACAAGGCTCCGTGTTGAGGGTCAAGCAGTGGTCTGAGGTGCTGGCACACCCAGCCTGGTTTTTATTACAGTCTTGCAAATACAGGACCGCCCACAGGGAGGTATAAAACAACCAATCACATCACAGTTACATCCCACATATTCCCTCCCCTTATCCTGAGAGGAAACTCAATTACACATACAGTTAAAACATACTTTCTACCCAACTTTCATAACTCTAAAACCATACATCACATTCACATACAATTACATATTCACAATCAATCCATTCAGGGGAACAACATATTAAAAAATGGCATGAATCAGACCAGGGGTTCAAAAGTTAGTAAAAGTCCTTTGTGACTAAATGAAGCATGGCTTTCTGGCCCAAACCAGTTTCAGAGTCTTCTATCCTGGAGAGTAATTCAATTATCTCCCAGGACAGACACAAGACTCATTAAGCACATGGTTGCAAAAAGACACAAAAACTTTAAAATACATAAAGTCACATTTATTACATAAAACACAGACATGTAACATATCCCAGATAGCTCAGGTCCGAAACATTATTAGCGAATGGCACTCAGACCACGAATACAGTTTAATCACCATGGAGCCAAAGTCTTTACAGTCAGTTTCATACGAATGTGCTCCATGGGATTCCTATCTGGGGTATAACACATTCAAACAAATCTACGAACCCCAGGCAGAAAAGCACGAATTGCTTTTCTGCAGGTAAAAAAGATGTCTTTTAACAGGGGGCCATAGTCCAAAGGCAGCAGGCGAGCAACCAGGCTTCTCCAATGCAATGTGGCGAGATTGGTCTCGTCACATGGGGTATGGTGTATTCCGGTACAAACTATTGAATATAGGGCCGTTCGTGCACTTCTACGGAACAAGAAGGGAGGTCAGCAGCTTCAGCGGTTGTAACAGCACCCCCAGGCAAAAAAGGGTTAAACCGCCGTTTAGTAGATCTTCCCTTCCAGAGACACAGGCACAGCTACTGCAGAACACCAATCCGCCGAACAGGAAACCATACAAATGCTGTAAACAGCCGAATAGGAAAAAACATACGAATAGGTTTACACTCCTAGCAGTCAAACTGGAACAGCATACAGTAAATCCCCCCAAGAACGAGACAAAGCTCCGTGTTGAGGGTCAAGCAGTGAACAGACAGAGCTGTGGGTTTATTGTCCTGTTACATTAGTACTACCCACAGGGTTTTGGAACACAACCAATAAACACATACGATACACTCAGACACTCCCACACAAAATCCTCCCCTCTGCCTGTGATTCAATTACCTTACACAATGGGTAATGTAATTATAACAAGCAGAGAAATACAATTTTTCCACATTATTCATAACTTGAAAAGTATGCATCACATTCAAAAACTTACATTTTCAGAATCAGCATACCCCAAATACAAACATACGTCAAAATCATACAAATTGGTCCAGTGGTTCAAAAGATAGATCATAGTCCTTTGTGACCACAGGAAGCATGGCTTTTCTGCCCCAAACCAGTTTCACAGAGTCTTCTATCCTGGAGATAATTGTGAAGTTATCCAATTATCTCCAAGGACAGAGGCAAAACTCCATTGAACACATGGCAGCAAAAGACAATAAAACACATAAAAACATATAACTGTACAGCCATTGCACAAAACAGGTACATTCAACATATCCCCAGATAGCTCAGATCTGAGCGCACATTATTACTGAATGGCGCTCAGATCACACACATACAGTTCAATTGCCATGGAGCCAAAGTCTTTCCCATAGTCTTTCATTATACGAATGGGCTCCATGGCATAGCTATCTGGGGTATCACCGCTCAACCAGGGCAAGCACCAAATGACACGGCTTTCATGTCTTTGCAGGGGAAAATCCAGCGTGTCAACATGGGGCCATAGTCTAAAGGCAGCAGGCGGGCAACCAGGCTTCTCCAATGGAATGTGGCGAGATTGCTCTCGTCACAGCGGTGTTCGCGCCAAAATGTATCCGTTTTCAGTTCCATGAGTTGGGTGTCGAACACCGCCGCGACCTCGTGTTCGGTATACGAATGGCGGCCACCGAGCCTTCATCAATTAAGCTGCGGTTAACCGCAGCTTCTGGGAGGTTAATTGCCCACACACTCCAGCTCCCAGGTGATCCAGTCATTCGTGTGTTAGTTCGGTAGATTGAATCTAGCGAACACCGGGCAGAAAGGCATGAATAAGCCTTTTCTGCAGGGGAAAAAGAAGGCTTTTAACATGGGGTCATAATCCAAAGGCAACAGGCGAGCAACCAGGCTTCTCCAATGCAATGTGGCGAGATTGGTCTTGTCACAGTGTGTGTATGTAATGCAGTGTGTGTGTGTTTGTGTAGTGTGTGTATGTAATGCAGTGTGTGTGTATGTAATGCAGTGTGTGTGTGTAGTGTGTGTGTATGTAATGCAGTGTGTGTGTAGTGTAGTGTGTGTATGTAATGCAGTGTGTGTGTGTATGTAATGCAGTGTGTGTATGTAATGCAGTGTGTGTGTGTGTATGTAATGCAGTGTGTGTGTATGTAATGCATTGTGTGTTTGTGTATATGTAATGCAGTGTGTGTTCGTGTATATGTAATGCAGTGTGTGTATGTAATGCAGTGTGTGTTTGTGAATATTTAATACAGTGTGTGTTTGTGTATATGTAATGCAGTGTGTGTGTGTATGTAATGCAGTGTGTGTTTGTGTATATGTAATGCAGTGTGTGTATGTAATGCAGTGTGTGACGAGAGCAATCTCGCCACATTGCATTGGAGAAGCCTGGTTGCTCGCCTGTTGCCTTTGGATTATGGCCCTGTTTGAGCGGTGATACCCCAGATAGCTATGTCATGGAGCCCATTCGTATTATGTGCATACTTTTCAAGTTATGAATAATGTGGAAAAATTGTATTTCTCTGCTTGTGATAATTACATTACCGATTGTGTAAGGTAATTGTATCACAGGCAGAGGGGAGGATTTTGTGTGGGAGTGTCTGAATGCATTGTATGTGTTTATTGTATGTGTTCCAAAACCCTGTGGGTGGTACTAATGTGTATATAAGAACAATAAACCCACAGCTCTGTCTGTTCACTGCTTGACCCTCAACATGGAGCTTTGTCTCATTCTTGGGGGGATTTACTGTATGCTGTTCCAGTTTGACTGCTAGGAGTGTAAACCTATTCGTGTGGTTTTTCCTATTCGGATGTTTGAGAGCATTCATATGCTTCTCCAGTTAAGTGGATTGGTGTCTATAGTAACTGTGCCTGTGTCTCTGGAAGGGTAAGATCTACTAGACGGCGGTTTAACCCTTTTATGCCTGGGGGTGCCGTTACAATTGGTGGCAAGCGGCGGGATCGTTCCTACAGCCAGAAGGACAGCTACAGGAGACACCATTCCCTGGATTTACAAATTTAGGGCAACGCATGTCTGAGTACAGCGACCCTGACAGCACCAGGATGGAACCAGCAGTGGAGTACAGCTACTCTAGGAGAGAGTTCGATAATATGATGGAATTGCGGCTGAAGGTCTTTGGACCCAATCCAGCTGAGAAATACGTGCAGTCCATGAGGAACCTAGTGTTCAAGAATCTGTAATACCGGGCAGAAAGAGAAGGTCAGCTGGCACATTGGGAGGAACTCCAGTGACAGGTACTGCAGGGAATTGGGAGCCCAGTCTCCATTCCCCAGCGGCAGGCTGAGTTACAGGGGACAGAGATAGTTGCTCCTGTCCCCCAGCAGCAGAGTGAATTGCAGGGAATTGGGAGCCCAGTCTCCATTCCCCAGCGGGAGATACAGCAGGGAATTGGGAGCCCAGTCTCCACTCCCCAGCGGGAGATACAGCAGGGAATTGGGAGCCCAGTCTCCATCCCCCAGCGGCAGGCTGAGTTACAGGGGGCAGAGACAGTTGGTCCTGTACCCCAGCGGCAGTGTACCTTGCAGGGAGAGGAGAGCAGTGTCCTCCCTCCCCAGTGGCAGGGTGAGCTACATGGATGCTGGGCAGTCGGCTCAGATCCCCAGCGGCAGTATGATTTATTGGGAATTGGGAGCCCAGTGTCCATTCCCCAGCGGCAGAGTGTCCTACAGGGAATAGAGAGCCCAGTCTCCTTTCCCCAGCAGCAGGACTCTGTATTGGGAGCAGAGACAGTCGGTCTCCCTCCCACGCGGCTAGAACTATGTATGGGAGAGGAGCTTGTTACCCCCTCTCCCCAGCGGCAGCTTAACGTACCGGGGGGACAGTAAACCCCACAACCGTGCAAATGGGACCGTGGTCTCTGCACTTACAGCACAGGGGGTAGGGACAGTCGGTCCTGCCCCTCAGTGACAGGGCTGTTTAGCCAAAGGGGAGACAGTCAGTCTCCAGCAGCCGGGCTGTGTGTCTAAAGGGGAGACAGTCGGTCTTCAGCAGCAGGGCTGTGTGTCTAAAGGGGAGACAGTCGGTCTCCAGCAGCAGGGCTGTGTGTCTAAAGGGGAGACAGTCGATCTCCAGCAGCAGGGCTGTGTGTCTAAAGGGGAGACAGTCGGTCTCCCCCTCCAACAACCATGCTTCAACCAGGCTACCTTCCCAGTAGTGCTGTCACCAGGACAGAGTACCGCTGGTCTCTGCCCACTCAGCAACCCACCAAGTCAGCATACCCGTACCCAGCACAGCCGTGGTGAGGCCCCTAGATATGGACAAGCTTCTCCTCTACCCGGTGTAGTAACCATTTATTGTGGGTGGGCTGTGCTGTTGATTGTGTTTTGTGGGTGGGCTGCTGGACTAACAAGGGCACTGACCGGCAGGAGGTCAGATACCCTGTTAGTCTGTTTGGAAAAGGGGAGAGATGTGACGAGAGAAATCTCGCCACATTGCATTGGAGAAGCCTGATTGCTCGCCTGTTGCCTTTGGATTACGGCCCCATGTTAAAAGGCTTGATTTTCCCCTGCAAAGACAAGAAAGGCGGGTCATTTGGTGCTTGCCCTGTTTTGAGCAGTGATACCCCAGATAGCTATGCCATGGAGCCCATTCGTATAATGAAAGACTTTGGCTCCATGGCCATTGAACTGTATGTGTGTGCTCTGAGCACCATTCAGTAATAATGTGCGCTCAGACCTAAGCTATCTGGGCATATGTTGCATGTCTGTATTTTATGTCATAAATGTAACCTTGTGTATTTTATTGTATTTTACTGTCTTTTTGCTGCCATGTGTTCAATGGAGTTTTGCCTCTGTCTTTGGAGATAATTGGATTACTTCACAATTATCTCCAGGATAGAAGACTCTGTGGAACTGGTTTTGGGCAGAAAAGCCATGCTTCCTGTGGTCACAAAGGACTATGATCTATCTTTTGAACCACTGGACCAATTTGTATGATTTTGACGTATGTTTGTATTTGGAGTATGCTGATTCTGAAAATGTAAGTTTTTGAATGTGATGCATACTTTTCAAGTTATGAATAATGTGGGAAAATGGTATTTCTCTGCTTGTTATAATTACATTACCCATTGTGTAAGTTAATTGTATCACAGGCAGAGGGGAGGATTTTGTGTGGGAGTGACTGAGTGTATTGTATGTGTTTATTGGTTGTGTTCCAAAACCCTGTGGGTGGTACTAATGTGTAAGAATGTGTACATAAGCACAATAAACCCACAGCTCTGACTGTTCACCGCTTGACCCTCAACACGGAGCTTTGTCTCATTCTTGGGGGGATTTATTGTATGCTCTTCCAGTTTGACTGCTAGGAGTGTAAACCTATTCGTATGTTTTTTCCTATTCGGCTGTTTACAGCATTTGTATGGTTTCCTGTTCGGCGGATTGGTGTTCTGCAGTAGCTGTGCCTGCATCTCTGGAAGGGGACGATCGCCTAAACAGTTTTAACCCCATTGTGTGCTGAAATGGTCCGTTACAAGAGGGCAGTCAGATCAGTCCCATACCTGAATCCTATGCATGTCCTGGAAGATGGGAACTGTGACAAACTCCCCTCTCCAAGTAAGTTTGCCACGAGCTCCTAGAGGAGCCTGCTTGGCAGCCTCCTGCCCACAGACTATGGGCCCTGCAGGGAAAGCTTTAAAAGACTACCGAACTTGACAGTCTGTTAGCACTGATTTCCCTGGAACTGCTTTGGGCATAGGATCATGTGCACGTTCGGTAAAAATTATGACTTCCAGGAAATTCCTGAACCCCTGAACCGATCTGGGTGATTTTTAGGATATGTTGTTCACCCAGATTGGGGCTATCGGGGGACGTAATGTTTATGGGATTTTATGTATTTTTAAGGTACTTTTTAGGGTTTCATAAAATTGTATGTTTTTCTGTGCTAGGAGATAATTGGGCTAGATTAGTACAGTTCCTGATTCAATTATCTCCCAAGCACAGAGGAGGGATTCTATTGTTTGTGTATGGGAGTGTCTCACTGTATGACTCTGTTTTTATTGGTTTATTCACTTTGTGTCCCTGTGCCCAACGAGGTCCACCTGGGTGTCGCCCTTGTTGGGAAACTTGCATAAAAAGCCAGTGTGCCTTCATTAAAAGCAGATGTCATCCCGCGGTGGGGCAGATGGTGGTTATTTCAGGCAGGAGGCACGGTGTGCTCGATCTATATACAGGTGTGCATCAGGAGGCCTGTTGAGGATGAGGTTGAACAGTGGAATCAACTTCTCCTCAGATCTTCTGGGCCTTGCGGTTCGCACAGATCCCACACTCTAATGTTGTGCCTCCAGCTCTTGATCTTCCACATGGAGCCGCAGGTCAGTGAGCTGTCTGCTATGTGTGTCTGTGATCTGCATTGCTGGACACGTGGCTGCCTGCTGATTCATTGGCTTTCACCCTCCCCTCTGATTCTAACAGTTAGGTGCGGAGTGCAGCAATCTTTGTCCGGAGATCTTCTGGGCCTTGCGGTTCGCACAGATCCCACACTCTAATGAGTGCATATTCTAGGCGAATAGCGCTCAGATCCCACGAACACAGTTTTCAGAAACGTCGACTGAAGTTGGTCTTTCGCCAGCCGTTCGTGTGTTTGTAGCCGACTACAAGTTCCGTACTGTAGCTATCTGGGGTCGGTCACTTTCGCCTATTTCCACCGTACGAACAAGGATTTGAAGAGGTAGCAGCGGTGTTCGACAAAATAAGTAGCTGAAATTAGTTCCAGGGAATCCTCGCCATTTACCGCTGAGTGTTCGACAATACAAAATGGCGATCGTCACGTGTTCGGTAAACGAACGTGGACCACCAGCTATTCCCCAATTAGTCTGTGGTTAACCGCAACAGTCTGGGTGGTTAATAGGCGCCACACGAACTCAGTGGGAGGTCGGGTGGTTCGGTAGTTTATTCGCTTTTCTCGCTATTTGCACGAAATCCCGCTGTAATCATCCAAATAACCAAACAGGCTGGTTCGCATGGTCTGTTTAATAAGGGATTTCGTTACATAAACAATCATGTCTGTTTACTCTTTTATTATTTATATATAAATAACATTTATATAGCACCAACTGAATTCAGCAGAAACACATCTATTTTCAACACTTAGTAAATTGACGTGATAATTACCTGATCTTATTTAATTTTAAAAAAAATCTAGAATCTCCATCATCTCATCTAACGGGGTAGATAAAACTCTCCATTTTTACAAGTTTAATTTGGTGGTTAATTACAGATTAGCATTTGGGCTTACCTCACCACACCATACAAAGTTTAATCATACAATTTCTTGATCAAGACTCTTATCAAAATTTATACAAGACAAATTTGTGTATTAAACCCCATCTGATTCTATTGCCTCCATTACATACAGCTAAACTCGTACACCAGATTAGAATATCCTAGACAGACCCTGACCACTTTGTAGGTAAAGTCACCAGATTGACAGATTTGGAATCCTGTTAATTTACCATTCTAAAAACATGGGCTGGCAGAATAGATCAGGAACTGTAAAGCAAAGAAATCTCTCCGACATCAACTTCTTTAGATATATTTTTGCACATGTAGCCCTGTGCCTTCAATATAAAATGGGGCTCTCCTTCTCTAATAAATACCTTAAATGGGATACAATCAAAGCTGATCGTATCCTTTGTTTTAGCTATATCCTTAGTTGTCCTCTTTTGGACAATAGACATACATTTTAAGAATTATTGCAATGCCTAGCAGCTCCCAGGTAAGAATTCATTCTAAAAGCTTCCAGAGCAATTCTGCCACGATCACAGCTACAGATAATAGCAATATAAGGATAAATGTGCCTTTGATTTACAAGTTGGTTTGGGATGAAACACACTTAAGGTGCCATTCCTTACATTGGCCTTTTGGATACGATTTTCAAATAATCATAATCTATTAGAAAAACTCACTCCAATTGTGACTTTTGTAGATAAATCATCTGAAATGTTTATCTAAAAAATGTGAAAAGCTCACCCAATTTGTCCTGATACATTATTTCAGAGCATGCGATTACATCAACAATGCATTGAGAGAAAATTGACAACTAGCAGTAAACAGAGATAACAGTCAAGAACACAATATGTGCCTGCTTTCCCAACCACACATTAAAAAACTGCCACAATCATGCATAATGTAGAGTATTGAAAGTAAGTAGAGCTTGTCTTTACACTCACTGGGCTCTCCAAACCATTGTGTTCTAATAAAAAAATATATATATATTACCAATCGATCGCAGAATTTTTGTTTTAAACTGAAAAAAACCAAACACATAGTATTTTCACTTTAGAAACCCTGTCAACATGACAAAGGGTTTGATTTTGCATGAGTTCGCTGATGTTTCACCAAATCTGAATGTTGGGTAAAACATTTCCCACAATCAGAACATGAGAAAGGTTTATCTCCTGTGTGAATTCTCTGATGCCTCACAAGATGTGCATGTTGACCGAAACATTTTCCACATTCAGAACATGAGAAAGGCTTCTCTCCTGTGTGAGTTCTCAAATGTTTTACAAGATCTGATTTAGAGATAAAACATTTCCTGCATTTAGAACAGGAAAAGGGCTTATCACCTGTGTGAGTTCTTTGATGTGTAGCAAGACTTGATTGCTGGCTAAAACATTTCCCACATTCAGAACATGAGAAAGGCTTCTCTCCCGTGTGAGTTCTCTGGTGTTTAACAAGACTTGAATGCAGGCCAAAACATTTCCCACAGTCAGAACATGAAAATGGTTTCTCTCCGGTGTGAGTTCGCTGATGTTTTACAAGATCTGAGTTAAAGGTAAATGATTTTCCACATGCAGAACACGAAAAAGATCTCTCTCCTGGGTGGGTTCTCTGATGTATAGCAAGATCTGAATGAAAAGCAAAACGCTTCTTACATTTAGAACATGAGAAAAGCTTATCTCCTGTATGAGACCTCTGATGTTTAACAAGAATTGAATGTCGGCTAAAACATTTCCCGCATTCAGAACAGGAGAAAGGTTTCTCTCCTGTGTGAGATCTCTGATGTGCAACACAATGAGAGTGTTGGCTAAAACACTTGCCACATTTAGAACATGAGAACGGTTTTTCTCCTGTGTGAGTTCTCCTATGTGTAACAAGATTTGATTTACTAGTGAAAGATTTCCCACATTCAAAACAGGAAAATGGTTTCTTTACTATAGTTATTATCTGAGGTTTAGACATGGAAGATTCAGAGGGAGATCCTGGCTCTTGTGATTTTGAAGCATCGGTCCTTAGTCGAACAGATTTCTTCACACACTCAATTAGTGAGTTTCTGTTTTTATGATGTCCTTCAGGATAATTTCTGCTCATTGAGCTATCTGTAAGAATGTTATGGGGAATTAAATGAAATCCATCAATATGTTATTCCTTATTTATTGAAAAAACTACAATGAAATTAAAACTCTTGCAACACTTTGACTAGCATCTGTCAGTAAGAAGTCTTTTTTTTAATCTGTTAGCTGTTACCCTCACCACCATTTTTATTTCTCCTGACATCAGACAACAGTTTTTATGTAATTTAACAATTATATTCCAGGCTTCTTGGTTTACTCCACATGAACAATCGTTTACTCCCACCATCATTCTCTAATGACCGTTCAAGCGGAATGGAAGAGCAAAATCTGGTCTACCTTTCCTTATGTATTACTTGCATATTGACAATTGGTGGAGCTTTGGCCTAACTACACATCCTTTGTCGACCTTGGCTGTCCTCCTTTCAGCAATAGGTCACTTTTGACAGTGTTACAGTATCACTTCTCAAACTACAGATTAAGGAACAAATAGAGTTTTACATTTTACAAAGCTACTTAAAATCACCTATTTCAGTAATTAAATGTGGGTATTCAGTTCCACAATATGGACAGATAACGTTAAGCTTACCACTACACCACAGTACCCCAATATCGGTGGGTCCTACTCTAATTTTAACATAGGAGACACATTAAATAGTGCTAGTGTTAAATGAACTAAAGTTTATTTAGTTAATCTGTTGTAAGAGCATTGTGAATGTTTATGCTGCAAAATTAATGTTATAAAAAAACACAATGAAAAAAAAATATTAGGTGATTTTAAGTAGTCTTGTAAAATTGAAAACGGTATTTTTCTGTGTGCGCTATTCCTTAATCTGTATTTTGCATACATTTTGATATATACGGCAGCACGACTACTGGGAATTGCATGTTCCTGGTGTGCCTTCAATTCCCTTTTTTCTTCTATGTATAGAAATTCATTTTAGGTTAATCACCCCACCCGGCCCCCAGTTTCAGATGCCCCATCGGAGGTGACCACAGGAAAGGATACATTTGAGGAGGTTTAGGATAACAACGTCCCTTTAGCATTGTTTATTTTATTTATTTACAGCAGATATAAGCAAAGCAATGCTAGTATATACATCGAAGCACTATCGATTTCGTTAGTTTTGACACTATTTTTTTACTACTTTATCTTTGCACATTAATTCTTTTTATATATATATTTATATATATACATTGCTCTTACAACAGATTAATTAAATACACTTTAGTTAAATTAGCGATAGCACTATTTAATTTGTCACCCACGTTAAAATGATTGAAGTACCTACCGATATTGGGATACTCTTGGGTGGTGGTGCGCTTAACACAATATGTTCATATGGATGCACCTTACCTGTGAATTAGCTTCACAAAAATAACGTGCGCTGTGCCTTTAAAATCATGCTAACAGGAAAGTTTCTGTTTTTTGCAATCCTCCCCAGCAAACAAAATACTTATTAGTAACAAAAGTGCTTGTGCTAAAACACACAAATTATTTGTGCAAAATATAATACAATACTTTGTGCAAATACACTTCAAATTTCAAATGAAATATTTTATAACACTCCACACATAAAGTGCATAAATGTCAAAAATACAAAAGTGCATTAAACACTGTGTGCAAAAACGGCAAAATACCTGTATTAAACGTGCAAAGCAATTTTTGATATTTCACTTACAGAACTTTGTTCAAAGAGAGAGCTTTTTCAGCATGTAAAAAATATATAAGGCAAATATAGTGTAATATTGCAAACACACTTGGAAAATCGAAATAATGTTTATGACATATAAATAATAGACAGCCACTGTTGTACAGTGTAATTAGAATACAGCTCCTCAGTAAATGCGATGAACAGCAGAAATAAAAAGTATAACAACTTTATTTCCACTTTTAAAAACAGCAGGCAAATCAACTGGCTCCTTCTCCTCCTCACCAATATTATAAATGGGAGTATCTCTCAGTTCTACCAGATGCCAGCAGCAAATGTGGTCTATACTTCTTTATTACGGGAGATATTGTAAAGCAAGCATGTCAAACTCAGAGGCTAGCACGGGCCAAATAAACAAGGTTGACATTTATGTGGGCCGCAAAAAAAACCTTCAGTTTTCATAGAAACGTAGATTTATTTCGAAATGTATAAAAAAAAGATGCCTTACTGACACTGGACATCCTCATGCTCGTAGGGTTTCAAAGTAAGCAAAAGAGCAAATTTATTTTAACCCATTTTTGACAAAAAACGGTCCTTAAGAGCCTCGGACGTATCAGGTATCATGATCGCTTCAAGCTGCTCTAACAGTATTGCAGTGATGCCTCGATGTCGAGGCATCGTACAATAATCCCCACTCACTGCCAGGCTGCCAGGTGATCACTGCAGGCTTCTGATGCTCTGCCTGTGTTGAGTGCCTTGAGGGGTCAAGGCAAACAGTGAAGAAAAAATGATTGTAAAAAAAATAAACAAAATAAAAAATTAACCCCTTCCCTTCCTCTCCCTAATATATATATATATAACTTTATTCTAACTGTATTTTGATTTTAATATATATATATATATATATATATATATATATAAACACTTAGAATTAAATTATATATATATCTATGTATATATAAATAAAAATAATACGAAATATATGTCCATATACAAAATTACATAAAAAATTTCATAAAGATACATGTAGACTTCAAATATATAAATATATATTTAAATTCTACATGCATATTTAAGTAATATTTTTACATAATTAAGTAATTTTGTTGATTACTATTTTTTTTCAAAATTAACAAAAGTTACATTGTAACACTGATATCTGTCAGGAATCCCCGAATAACCCTTCACATGTATATATTTTTTTAAAAGGAGACAACCTAAGGTATTAAACCTGGGGTATTTTGACTCTTTTCATGCAGCCATTTTACCACCAATCTATGCCAAATTAAAAAAAAAAAAAATTATTACTATTTTCCACACATAGCAATTTAAGAATAAATGTACTGAGAAATTTAAGGGTTACTGCCAAAGAACACCCCAATATGTGTTCAGCAACATCTTCTGAGTACAGGGATACCACCCATGTATAGGTGTGTCGGGTTCTCTGGGGGCTAATAGACCTTATTTGGAGGGTGCGCATTCCATTTTAACATCTTGGAATTTTCACTGCTGGTCATCATGCACCCATGTCCTATTTGGGACATTTTTGAAGCCAGCCAATGTAATTTATCCACATCAAACCATATATTTTTGAAAAGTAGAAAACCCAGGGTATTCAATATGGGGTATGTCCAGTCTCTTTTAGTGGCCACTTAGTCACAAACACTGGCCAAAGTTAGCATATATATTTGTTTGAGTGTTAAAAATGCAAAAAACAATTATGAACGCTAACTTTGGCCAGTGTTTGTGACTAAGTGGCCACTAAAAGAGACTGGACATACCCCATTTGCAATCCCTTGGGTTGTCTTCTTTTGCAAATGGTACGCCATCATGATCATATAATTTCTATATTATATTTGACCCTGTAACTTTCAAAAACACTATAAAACCTGTACATGAGGGGTACTGTTATACTCGGGAGACTTTGCTGAACACAAATATTAGTGTTTCAAAACAGTAAAACTTATTACAACAATGATATCATCAGTGAAAGTGCTCTTTGTGTGTGACAATATCATCGCCGTGTTTTACTGTTTTGAAACACTAATATTTGTGTTCAGCAAAGTCTACTGAGTAAAACAGTACCCCCATGTACAGGTTTTAGGGTGTCTTGGAAAGTTACAGGGTTAAATATAGTGCTAGCAAATGAAATTCTCGGTCGGTCCCCCAAATTGCAATCTATAAAATTATTTAATTATGTAAAAATATTACATAAATATGCATGTAGAATTTAAATATATATATATATTTATATATTTGAAGTCTACATGTATATTTATGAAATTTTTTATGTAATTATGTATATGGACATATGTATATTTCGTATTTTTATTTATTTATTTATATATACACATAGATATATAGATATAATTTCATTCTAAGTGTATTTTGAAATAAATATATATTAATATCAAAATACAGTTAGAAAAAAATTACATATAGTTTTTTAATTATTTTTTTTACATTTTATATTTTCAATTTATTATTATTTAGTTTTTTTAATAATATATATATATACACACATACAGACACACACACTATATGCAGTTATTTTTTATATATATATACACACACACACACACACGTGTCATTTTACTCAGTGGATTTTTATATTGTAATATTTTTTTTTTTTTTCACCAGCAGAGGGACTGGCTGTCAGTTGAGGCAGTCCCCCTGCTGGCAGCACTGTGGAAGGCTATTGTGACCATATAACCGCTCTTTTAGAGCGGTCACATGGCCCCTGGGGGTCCTAAATTTCAGAGGGGGGACTGTCTGGGTTGAGCCCAGACAGTCCCCCTCAGAAGAAGACCAATCGCCAGCATGGGAGCGGTGGCAATCGGTAAGTACATGGGAGAGAGGTAGGGAAGGGGTTACATTTTTTTATTTCTATATATTTACTCTTATTTAATTATTTATTTTGCTGAGTGCCTCGACCTCTCATAAGGTCGCATGGGGAATTGCATAAAATGTCAGTGTGGCTACCATTAAACTAGTTCACTTAACCCTCAACACGCAGCCTCGTCTCAAGATTGTAGGGAACTACTATACTGCTATAACCACTAGCTCTTATAAGAGCTACACAGCTATACTGGATTCACGGTCTGCTTGGGATATCGAATGGAGAATACTGCAGCGCTACTCAGACTGGAGGGAAAGGACATCTCTGGCGGTAGATACCCCTCTTCACTCGGGAAGACCGTCACACAGGTCTCAAAGAAGATGAGAGCAGGCTATTCAGAAATTTCTATCTATATTTATCCTAAAGTCAATTCAACTGGTATTTGTGTCGTCTTGGTGGCATAACTGCTGAAAGTTGTTACCCTGATATGCAATTTGGACAGAAAATCAGATAATCCACAGAGGAGGCACCTGCCATACATGCACTCAGCAAAAGAAAAACCCCATGTTAGAGTGACTTTATTCTGCAAGTAAGAGGATAAACCAAAAGTTAATAGGTTTTGGGTCCATGTAAAAAATATTTTGTCTGAAATTTTATAGAATCTGTTGGACTTACCTACTCTTAAAAACCAACCAAATCCCTCACTATATATTAAAATAAACTAATTGGTGAAATTACCTTGGTGGACACACAGGTCAAGCTCTTCTTCTCCCTCATTCACCGATATAATTGGAGGGGTCATCAGATCTTCCTCTTCTTCTTTTACACAAACCAACTCCTCATCTGAGATGTAAACGACAACTCCCTCAAACTCACATTGTCCCTAGGTAAGAAAATATTTCCTATGTTACAAGTCATCACTCTACAAACAGCCTCTGCAATGTGTATGTATATATACACACAACATATATAGTTATCCTTGATAGAGGGCACTCTTCGGTCTTTCCTCATGATACAAATTTCTTTATTGAAGCTAGTGATACAACTTAAATCATTGAAACAAGGTTCTAGGCAGGATCAGGCAAGCAGAAGGTTAACCAGGCAGGATCAGGCAGACAGAAAGTTAATTAGACAGGTGATTTTTATCCAGGCAAGCAAGCAAAGGAGTCCACAAACCAACTGAGCCCAGAACCCATGGTGGTCTGGGTTTAAACAGGGGAGAGGGAATGGGAGCCCCACAAGAAGGGTTCTGTAGGTCTATATAAAAGTGAATGGCCTACTCTAGGTGAGTAGGCGTCTGTGGCCCCTATTTGGGTGGCACGCCTATTTGGATTGCCAAGTCATCCTGCTGCTCCCATACATATTGAGATAGATTTCCAAGGTTCTGACACCTTGTAGGATCCTACAGCAGCATGAGGAACAGCCAGCATAGGACCAAACAAAATGCCAGCAAGAGGCATTCTCCTGCACGCTGCAACTCACGTGGAGTGTGGTCCGCGCCTGGTGAGTGAGTGAAGCTCAACTACAAGAATTTAGGGTCAGAGATAATATAGTAGTCATATTATTAATATTGCCATTTTAATATTCATATCAAAATCCATGATAATAACAATTAATATTAGTAACACCACAATTATACCTAAAATCCCACATATCAGCCCTGCAGTGGGATTTTCTGGCAGTCGGTGTGTGGCATTCATTGGTAATACACATTAGTATTATTGTTTTTTGGTATAATATGTGGAGTGAGGTCTTAATGCAGGGGCAGGTCATACTGAACAGGCGTGATATTTATACAGTACACAGTATTGCACAAAGGCTGGACAAACAAAAGAGTATAAAAAAGTCTGCTGGGAGAGAGCAGAGACACATTTGGAAGCAGAGTGTTTCACAGTATCGAGAGAAATAGAGTTTACCATTTCTCTCAATGGGAGGCCCATGATAGGCGGAGACCTTCAACTGATGCTCTCGGCCTATCCCCAGACGCTTGGCAAGTATTTAAAGGGCAATTGTCACCTATACTGTCAAACTATTTTTTTATATACTAATCCTTTGATCCTTTTGTATATGACAGGATCCTTCAGCCATATACATGCACCATATGACGGACAGTTTTTGTAAACCAGCAGCCTCTGTGATCTTCCTTAAATAGAAGCAGAGAAAACCATATAGTCTAAATGTCGGTTTTCAAACAGTCTGACCCAAGGTAGGAATACATTTGTCTCATTTGTTTTTTTTATATACATTACATTTAATTTTTTTTTTTTTATTTAAATATTTTAAAAACAGCTTTGAGTTGGGAGTTGTCCATTTAGGCCAATGTCCGTGCGGGTTAAATCTTCACGTGCACACAGATACTCCTGCTGACATTATGGCCAAAATGTAATATTTTTGGCTAAGCTGATTAAATGATTAAAAGTTTGGGATCAATTTTTGAAATTTCTGTAAATTTCCCCCTTACCTGTCTGTTCGGCTGTTTCTCCATCTCCTTATCCAACAGCCTTTTAGTTTGTTATTCAGAAATCACCAGCTTGCTATTACAAAACACTGGACTCAGGTCTTTATGGAGATAGCTGACCTTGTTGGGTGTGATGCAGCTCTCTAACAAACTCCACTCTGCAGGAAAAGAGGGAGTTATCAGATATCAAACAATAGATAAGTCATGCATTCTCAATCGTAAAATGCATTAATCACAGCTGGAAGCTATCTGCATCTGTAAAAGTCTATTTTATTATTTATTATTATTTTTTACTTTGCGTTTTCAGACATTTTTGCTTTATACGATTAATTAACAATGACTTATTAAGTAGAGGATAGTAACTTGTATCTCACACTGCAAAAGAAAAACCCCAAAATACACCGCACACAGACTTCTCCCGATACACCGCACACAGACTGCTCCAGATACACCGCACACAGACTGCTCCAGATACACCGCACACAGACTGCTCCCATTACACCGCACACAGACTGCTCCCATTACACCGCACACAGACAGATACACCGCACACAGACTGCTCCCGATACACCGCACACAAACTGCTCCAGATACACCGCACACAAACTGCTCCAGATACACCGCACACAAACTGCTCCCGATACACCGCACACAAACTGCTCCCGATACACCGCACACAAACTGCTCCCATTACACCGCACGCAGACAGACCGATAAACCGCACGCAGACAGACCGATAAACCGCACGCAGACAGATACACCGCACACAGACAGATACACCACACACAGACTGATACACCGCACACAGACTGATACACCGCACACAGACAGACAGATACACCGAACAGACAGACACACCGCACACAGACAGACACACCGCACACAGACAGACACATTGCACGCAGATAGACAGATACACCGCATGCAGACAGACAGATACACTGCACACAGACAGACAGATACACCGCACACAGACAGACAGATACACCACACGCAGACAGACTGATATACCGCACACAGACAGATACACCGCACGCAGACAGATACACCGCACGCAGATACACCGCACGCAGACAGATACACCGCACGCAGACAGATACACGCCGCGCCCAGACAGATACACCGCGAACAGACAGATACACCGTGCGCCAGACAGATACACCGCACGCAGACAGACACACCGCACACAGACACACCGCACACAGACAGACACACCGCACACAGACAGACACACCGCACACAGACAGACAGATACACCGCACGCAGACAGACAGATACACTGCACACAGACAGACAGATACACTGCACGCAGACAGATACACTGCACGCAGACAGACAGATACACCACACGCAGACAGACTGATACACCGCACACAGACTGATACACCGCCGCGGAACAGATACACCGCCGCGCAGACAAGATACACGCGGACGGATACACACGCTGCATGAACAGACAGATACACTGCCGCGCCCGAGACAGACAGATACACCACACGCAGAATGGATACCGCACACAGACTGATACACCGCGCACAGACTGATACACCGCACACAGACTGATACACCACACAGACAGATACACCACACGCAGACAGATACACTGCACGCAGACAGATACACTG
>OW240922.1:6993791-7026490 GCA_933207985.1 Pelobates cultripes | reverse complement strand
CAGGGGTCAGTATCTCACTACCATAGATTTGTGTAAGGGATACTGGCAAATTCCACTAGCCGAGGACGCCATTCCTAAGTCGGCGTTTGTCACCCCGTTTGGCTTGTACCAATTTCGAGTCATGCCATTCGGGATGAAGAACGCCCCCGCGACATTCCAGCGGATGGTGGATCGGCTACTGGACGGGTTCCAGGACTATGCATGTGCATATCTGGACGATATTGCCATCTACAGTCAGACCTGGTCAGAACACCTACAACACATAGGGGCAGTAATAGATCGGATCCGAGAGGCAGGGCTTACCTTGAAACCCAGCAAATGCCACATAGGGATGGCAGAGGTCCAGTACTTAGGACACCGGGTTGGTAGCGGGCAGCAGAAGCCTGAGCCCGAAAAGATTGAAGCTGTAGCCCAGTGGCCTACCCCTAGGACCAAAACCCAAGTCCTGGCTTTCCTAGGTACCGCAGGGTACTACAGAAAATTTGTACCCAACTACAGTGCCCTGGCCAAACCCCTGACTGATTTGATGAAGAAAAACCTGCCCCGGCAGGTCGTCTGGGCCCCAGAGTGTGAACAGGCATTCAACCAGCTGAAGACGGCTCTGACCAATGCCCCTGTACTGGCTGCTCCTGATCCAACTAAACGTTTTCTTGTTCACACAGACGCCTCAATGTTTGGATTGGGAGCAGTACTGAGCCAGGTTGGAGCCGATGGCGGAGAACACCCCGTAGCATACTTGAGTCGGAAACTGTTACCCCGAGAGGTGAGCTACGCCGCCATAGAAAAGGAATGCCTGGCCGTGGTGTGGGCCCTGAAAAAGTTACAGCTGTATCTCTATGGGCAACCCTTTTCTTTGCTCACAGATCACAACCCGTTGGTGTGGCTAAACCGTGTGGCTGGAGACAATGCCAGGCTGCTGCGCTGGAGTTTGGCGCTGCAGCCCTTTGACTTTACAATACACTACCGCCCAGGGAAACAAAACGGTAATGCCGACGGGTTGTCCAGACAAACAGACCTTGAGAAGTGATCTGGGAGCACTCCCCCGGACATCCCCAAGCCGATCCGTTGGGATCAGGCTGTGTATGCCGGCTTGGTTCTGGGGGAGCATTGTGGCAAACCTAGCCACTTGGACAATAACTAGAGACTGTGCCTTTAAGGGTTGCCAATAGGTCGGGCGAGATATGCGCTTTACACGTATGTAGATGTTAATGTATTTTCCGTATTGCCTGCAATGCTGTTTCCATTTTAATGCAATAGAAACATAGAAACATAGAAGCATAGAATGTAACGGCAGATAAGAAACCATTCGGCCCATCTAGTCTGCCCAATTTTCTAAATACTTTCATTAGTCCCTAGTCTTATCTTATAGTTAGGATAGCCTTATGCCTATCCCACGCATGCTTAAACTCCTTTACTGTGTTAATCTCTACCACTTCAGCTGGAAGGCTATTCCATGCATCCACTACCCTCTCAGTAAAGTAATACTTCCTGATATTATTTTAAACCTTTGTCCCTCTAATTTAAGACTATGTCCTCTTGTTGTGGTAGTTACTCTTCTTTTAAATATAGTCTCCTCCTTTACTGTGTTGATTCCCTTTATATATTTAAATGTTTCTATCATATCCCCCCTGTCTCGCCTTTCCTCCAAGCTATACATGTTAAGATCCTTTAACCTTTCCTGGTAAGTTTCATCCCGCAATCCATGAACCAGTTTAGTAGCCCTTCTCTGAACCCTCTCTAAGGTATCAATATCCTTCTGAAGATACGGTCTCCAGTACTGTGTACAATACTCCAAGTGAGGTCTCACTAGTGTTCTGTATAATGGCATGAGCACTTCCCTGTTTCTACTGCTAATACCTCTCCCTATACAACCAAGCATTCTGCTAGCATTTCCTGCTGCTCTATTACATTGTCTGCCTACCTTAAGTCATCAGAAATAATCACCCCTAAATCCCTTTCCTCATATGTTGAGGTTAGGACTCTATCAAATATTCTGTACTCTGCCCTTGGGTTTTTACGTCCAAGATGCATTATCTTGCACTTATCCACATTAAAATGTCAGTTGCCACAATTCTGACCATTTTTCTAGTTTACCTAAATCATTTGTCATTTGGCTTATCCCTCCTGGAACATCAACCCTGTTACATATCTTAGTATCATCAGCAAAAAGACATACCTTACCATCAAGACCTTCTGCAATATCACTAATAAAATATTAAAGAGAATGGGTCCAAGTACAGATCCCTGAGGTACCCCACTGGTGACAAGTCCAAGCTTTGAATATATTCCATTAACTACAACCCTCTGTTGCCTGTCACTCAGCCACTGTCTTACCCATTCAACAATATTGGAATCCAAACTTAAAGATTGTAGTTTATTGATAAGCCTTCTATGTGCAACAGTGTCAAAAGCCTTACTGAAATCTAGGTAAGCAATGTCTACTGCACCACCCTGATCTATAATTTTAGTTACCCAATCAAAAAAATCAATAAGATTAGTTTGGCATGATCTCCCTGAAGTAAACCCATGTTGTCTCTGATCTTGAAATCCATGTATTTTTAGATGTTCATCAATCCTATCCTTTAACATGGTTTCCATCACTTTCCCCACTACCGAAGTAAGGCTTACTGGCCTATAGTTGCCCGACTCCTCCCTATTACCTTTCTTGTAAATGGGCACAACATTCGCTAACTTCCAATCTTCTGGGACTACTCCTGTTAACAACGATTGGTTAAATAAATCTGTTAATGGTTTTGCTAGTACACCACTAAGCTCTTTTAATAGCTTTGGGTGTATTCCATCAGGTCCCATTGACTTATTTGTCTTTACTTTGGACAGTTGAAATAGAACCTCTTCCTCTGTAAACTCACATGTAATAAATGACTCATTTATCCTTTTTCTCAACTGAGGTCCCTTTCCTTCATTTTCTTCTGTAAATACAGAACAAAAATATTCATTGAGGCAGTCAGCCTGACTTTTATCCTCTTCTACATACCTTCCTTCTTTTGTTTTTAATCTAACTAATCCTTGTTTTACTTTTCTTTTCTCATTTATGTATCTAAAATATACTGATTCTTACATTGAGACCATTTTGCCCCTCACTCTGGGTCTTTTTATAATTCCTAAATGCTAACTTTTTGTTTTTAACTATTTTGGCCACATCTGCGGAGTACCACAGTGGTTTCTTGAATTTTTTGTTTTTACTGACAAGCCTAATGCAATTTTCTGTTGCCTTCAATAGTGCAACTTTTAAATAATCACATTTCTCTTGGACTCCATTTAAATTGCTCCAGTCTGATAATGACTCCTCTACCCATATTCTAATTTTAGAAAAGTCTGTTTTTCTAAAGTCTAAAACTTTTTGTTTTTGTGTGGTGTGACTCAGTCACTGTTCTTATATTAAACCACACTGACTGATGATCACTGGATCCTAAACTTTCACCTACAGTAATATCTGATACCAAATCTCCATTTGTTAACACTAAATCTAGTATGGCCTCTTTACGAGTTGGTTCCTCAATGACTTGTTTTAGAAACAATCCCTGTAGGGAGTTTAGAATATGTGTGCTCCTGGCACAAGTAGCTAATTTGTTTTCCAATTTACATCAGGAAGATTAAAGTCACCCATGATGATAATCGCCCCCTTCATTGTCATTTTAGCTATTTCCTCAACTAGTAGATTATCTAACTCTTCAATTTGTCCTGGGGGCCTATAAATCACACCTACACGAGTTACTGTGTGATTACCAAATTCTAACGTAGCCCAAACGGACTCTATGTTTGCCTCACTAACTTTTATTAGGCTAGGGATCCAAGATGGCCGACCGCCGCATGGTCGGTAGTCGAACGACGGCCACCCAAATGGCGGTTTTGTATGGGGATTCTCTTTAGTTTCACGAACAGCACTTTAGAAAGCCGTTCGTGAACCGAACGCGATACCCCCTAATAGCCCACACACTTAGAGGCGTGTGGCGCTAGTTAACCGATTGCAACATTATTGCAATCGGTTATTAGAGGCTCTCCTGGGTGGCCGTCGTTCGACTACCGACCATGCGGCGGTCGGCCATCTTGGATCCCTTGTTCTTCAGCGGGGCCGTGTCGTCGAACGCATAGCATTACCAATAGTTATTCGACGGCACGAACACCGCTGAGCCTCCAGGACGTTCGGGAGTTTCAGGACCAGGTTCACTAAAAGCAATCGGTTCTTTTCGTGTGTTTTGGAAGAAATGTGTTTTCTGTGCGGCGTTCGGTTATTTTAGCTGGGATCTGAGCGGCAATCTCACGAATGATGCGCCCAGACCCCAGCTATCTACCGAACGTCCATTCGTGTAAATCCACCGTGTATTTTAAAAGTTATGTATTTTTATATGGATTGCCGGTTCTGCTGCACGAGGGGATAATCCCCTTAACGGTGCATTCTGGGAGGATGATCCCTCTCGTGCAGCAGTGCCTGATGGGAGAAATATGTTATACTGTAAGTCCCCCATGTAGTCCCCTCTGGGAGTGCCCTGGGGAGGGATTCAGGAAACCCCTTGCATGGGGACTTGTATAAATTGTCGTGCCGATTAAAGGATTGTCAGTTGACTCCCAAAACTGTGTCTCGTCCGGTTATTGGGAGGTTGGGGATATTGCCTTGGTGTTTTCAGCGCTTGACTGTGGATTCGTTTCTGGACCAGCGGAATTCGTGGATTTAATATTGGCGTTCCGCTACAGTTACCGTCCACGTGGACCTTGTGGGGCACAGGACATGAAATGCACAATCCAATAAAAACAGAGTTTTACATTTGAACACTCCCAGTTAGTGTACACAAACCCTCCCCTCTGCCTGTGATACAATTACCAAACACAATTGACTAACTCAATTACCCACAGGCAGAAAACACACATTTTCCACAAAACACAGAAAACACCCCAAAACACCACATATCCCCACAAATTATACATCCCTGGATAGCCCCGATCTGGGTGAACAACCTATCCAAAAATCACCCAGATGACTCAATTATCTCCCAGGTACAGAGGAGGGATTATCTGATTATGTATGGGAGTGTCTTGGATCCGAGAGCCAATGTGGTTGTGTATTTGTTTATACTGTGGTTTACTCTCACGTCCAGGGGAGAGTGCCCCTTGCATGGGGACTTGCCTAAAAGGCCAGTTGTGGCTATCATTAAACGAGTTCCTGCTTACTCTCAACATAGAGCCTCGTCTCATGTGTGGGGGAAATGGCTGTATCTACCCTGGGGATTGCTTTATCATTATACTCCTCTCTGTTAAAATCACTTGCTCTTGTAAGAGCACCCTTCTACACTCTCTGGAGTAGGAGAGGTCTACCCACTGGAAGCTGGATCCTGGTCTTGGGTCCTGGGTGGGTGGTGGATGGCGAGACCCCAGCCAAGCTGTAACGCTGGAAGTGGGGACTACGATGCTGACGGAGTCTGGTGCGGTGCTTGTGGTACTCGGTCAGCACTAAGAAGCAGCGATTGGTCACACCACATTCATTTTAAATTTTCTTTGGTGCTTATCTCTGTAACCCCCTAATTCCGTTTTTACAGATATTGTATTTATTTAAAATAAGACCATACCATCTTTACATGAAGAGAGGTCCTTGTATGAATGACACTATCACTTTAAATATATTGAAAGGAGTTTGCATACTACATAATTGACAGATTTTTTAATGCAGGGCTCGACAAATCCCTGGGATTTGTCAGCCTTTTACCTAAAGCAGCAAACAATGGAGCCGGCAAGCTGCCCGCGGGAGCATTGAGGCAGCTGGCTCAGAGAGCGCTCTAGCCGCCCGCCCTGGGCTGTAAGGGGGCAGCCGGCTCAGGGAGCAGAGAGGAGCTGCAGGCAGATTATTGCTCCATTGCACGCATGATGAGCGAGCAGCCCCACTGGACCCCAGGGAATGATCCATTCAGCTCTCCCAAAGGTAGAGATGCTGGGTGGATTAAAATTAAAAGTGTAAATTTGTGAGAAAAAGTGTGTATTTGTGTCTGTCAGTGTGTATGTGTATGTCTCGGTCAACATCTCTGTCAGTGTGTGTTTGTGTATGTCTGCCAGTGTGTGCGTCTGTTTAGGTACCTGATCACATGATTGGTGTTTTTACTCACATTATTTTCCCACGCCGTGCTAGTTTCGCCGTGGTTTGTCCTGCCTCCATAGCCAAGATCATCAATGATTCAGCTAAGCCAATGCATTCCCATAGGAAAGCATTGAGAGGATATTAAGCATGTTTTCTATGTAATATTCAGCATGTCACTAGAGATCTGAGTAGGCAGCAATGTAAACAGCATTTACATGGAAAAGCCTACAGGGACAGGCTATAAACACCAGAACAACTACGTTAATCTGTAGTGGTTCTGGTGACTATAGTGTCCCTTAAAAAAATTGGCTCCTGGGGCGTGGCCTGACCGGCACTGGAGTAAGTCGCACTCTCCTGCAGCTCCTAGGCCTCAGCTCATAAAAGCCCTTATAATACGCCACTTGACAGCCAAAATGGGGAAAAGGGTGCTTACCCCATGACCCTCTCTTGCTGACCCCCTGAGACATTCCGGGCCCATAGACAAGTTCCTGGCCACGCTGCAAGGCCTGTGGAGCACCCGCAAGCCAGACAAGATGGCGCCAGCCTCGCCGGGATCCGAGAGCATGGCGAGCTCTGCACATGGCATGACGGGCGGGGAGACTCTCTAACACATATCAGCCGAATTAGCCTCAATCTCCGCCAACATGTTTAACCCCACAGACAAAGGGGAGGGACCTTAATGCACTAGAAACCAGGGTGGAGGAGCTGGAAACAGAGAGGCAGCAGACAAAACGGAACCAGCAAGCTACTGAACCCGCCACCACCAGATAGCGCACGGTTTTGCTGGAACTGCGCAGACAGGTCGAAGACATAGATAATAGGTGTAGATGGAACAACATCCGCATTAGGGGCCTGCCCGAGACTCCGTGAGAGGCCCTTCCCGAAATACTTACTGGCCTGTTAATGCAACTCCTGGAAGAGTCAGCACCAGAAGAGCCCACAGGGCCCTCAGTCCCCCCCTTCCTCCCCCCGGAGGGGACGGGCAACCAAGAGACGTCATATGCGGTTTGCTTTCCTTCTCCCTGAAAGAGGCTTTCATGAAAGCTGCCCGCCTGATGCAAAATATCCACTTTATGGACTCACAGGTATCGCTCTTACAAGACCTGTCGATCCTTACATTGGATGCTAGACAGGAGCTGAGACCTCTGACCCGCATGCTGCAAGACAAGTGGATACCATACAAATGGGGCTTCCCCTTTAGCCTTCAGGCAAAAGTCGGCAAAGCCTGGCACACCATCAGATGGCCCAACGATGTGCCCAGATTGCTCAGCGCGACAGGCCTACCAGCAGTCGCTGTGCCGAAGTGGATCCTGGAGGGTCAACCACAACCACTTAACAGCCCGGAGAGACCGGCTGGATGCTGACAGGGCCAACCTCAGACAGACATGGGACAAAGGAGAGACAGACCTAATGGCCCAGAAGAATAAACCACGCATGGACACTTGGACAGCCGGTAACTTCCACCCACACACATAGCAGACATGACTGAACCCTAGGGACTCCACGCACCCCAAATAAGGGATCTTGCTACAGTTGGGACCTCAAGACTTTGCACCCCTGATGCTCGCTTTGGCCTTACCTTTCAGGGAGCAGAGGGTTAGAGATAATCTTACACACAGTTCCACAACATGGGGATCCCACGCCCACCTTTTACCCAGTTTCAATAAAAATTAACCCCTTCCCTGCAATTTAATTACTGCCTAAAGTGATCAAAATACAGATCACAGTATTATACTGTGATCTGACCTTTTTATCCCCTGAGGGTATAGGAACTTTTTTTTTTTTTGTTAAACTTCAGGGGTTCAATTTATTTAATTAATTCATTTTAATATTATATACTCAGCTAGCTGGGGTTAGTGGGAGTTAATGGTAAATCGGGAAATGTACTGTTAGTGCTGTTTACTGCTAGTTAGGGTTTAATGGTAAAAAAAAAAATTTATACAAATTTTAAAAGTGTAAAAAACTTTTAAGAAAATTAGATAATGTAAAAAAAACAAAACAAAATGCTCATTACCACTACACCTCAAATAAACTAGCGAAAAAATTATCCCACGCTAAGTTTCAAAATATGCCGTTTGTATTCTTTAAAAGATGGTATGCGTTTGTGGGGTAGTTTGAATAAGCAACCTGCTAAACTACTGCAAAATGGGACATGGACCCATCATAAAAATTAAAACTGAATTGCTGCTTCTCAAAAATGCCCCATTCAAATCCACATATATCTGGCAAAGGTACATACGGGAGTATTGCTGACTTGGCTGAGCAACCTACTGCCTTGGAACATATAAGGTTTGCAAAATATACAGTGCAAACTCACTTTGTGTGTCAAAAAGGCAGAAAAACTTACCACTAAACATGGTACAATAAAACTGGAATGGCGGTCTCAAATGTTCCCCTTCAACATCCACATATACATAACAAAAGGTACATACGAGGATATTGCTGTTCTCAGACGACATAGCTGAGCAACATATTAAGTAATATATAGCCGTAGCCCACATAAGGTTTGCAAAATATACTGTGCAAACTCACTTTGTGCATCAAAAAGGCAGAAAAAAGACTTACCACAACACTTAGTACAAGCTAGCGGAAAAATGATCCCATGCTAAGGTTCATAATATGCCTTTTGAAATACCTGGGCATGTCTTCTTTAAGAAATAGTATGCCTTTATGGTGAGTTAGAATATGTAACCTGCTAAAGTGCTCCAAAATAGAATATGGAACCATCAAAACCATCTATGAAAATTCACACTTAAAAACCTAAACTTGTCACTTCTCTTTTACAGCACTGTAACTTCACAAAACAATGTCTAGGTCTTACATTGGGTTTATTGTTTTAGTCAAAAGATGTAACTGAGCATAATTTGGGGGATTTTATGACTGTTGTACATATCAAATGTAAGAAATACCCAGCAAAATTGCAACATGTATGTAAAAAAAGTGATTTTTTTTTTTCCTTACCACAAACATTGACATAAATTGGTGAAAAAATGGTGACAAGTTAAGGCACAATATACACCATAAGATAGCCTGGAGTTTCTGCTTTCCCAAATGGAAGCCCTTTGTGGGGTTATTTGAACAGTCAAACTGCTACAATGCTCCAAAATTAAACATAGGCCCATCAAATCCATCAATGAAAATTCCAACTATAGAAACTGAAATAGCCTTGTCTCTTATATGGCATTGTAGCTTCACAGAATAGTGCCAAAGGCATGGAATGGGGTTATCGTAATACTCTGTACAGGAATAGCACACACCAGCTTTATGAAATACACATTACACAAACCTTGTTATGTGTGTATATGCCAAAAAAGAGGAAAAACTATTTTACTCCAATATTTAGCAGAGATTGGCGATAAAATGGCTACGTAAAAAGTGTCAAAATAACCTTTGGTGATGTCTAATTTATATAAATATGTACTTGTGTGTGGCAATTTAGTTTTTTTGTGATGGCTACTAAACCTACAAGACAAACATACCAACTTCTAAAATTGTTTAAAGGGACACTATAGTCACCTGAACAACTTTAGCTTAATGAAGCAGTTTTGGTGTATAGAACATGCCCCTGCAGCCTCACTGCTCAATTCTCTGCCATTTAGGAGTTAAATCCCTTTGTTTATGAACCCTAGTCACACCTCCCTGCATGTGACTTGCACAGCCTTCCATAAACACTTCCTGTAAAGAGAGCCCTATTTAGGCTTTCTTTATTGCAAGTTCTGTTTAATTAAGATTTTCTTATCCCCTGCTATGTTAATAGCTTGCTAGACCCTGCAAGAGCCTCCTGTATGTGATTAAAGTTCAATTTAGAGATTGAGATTAAGGTAAATTACATCTGTTTGAAAGTGAAACCAGTTTTTTTTTTCATGCAGGCTCTGTCAATCATAGCCAGGTGAGGTGTGGCTAGGGCTGCATAAACAGAAACAAAGTGATTTAACTCCCAAATTACAGTGAAATTGCAGGGGAATGATCTATACACTAAAACTGCTTTATTTAGTTAAAGTAATTTAGGTGACTATAGTGTTCCTTTAACATTGAAGTTTTATTTTAGTCCTTGTATTTTGTGCCCTGTAACTTTCAAAATTATCTGAAATCCTATACATTTAATGTACTCTATAAATCAAGACACATGAATGAATTACTTTTCCTAAGCTGGACCTCATATGCACACGTTCAAAAACATTTGTTTGTTTTTTCCCCCCATTATTTACTTTGGCCCCGGCATCACTAAACGGCAAGCAAGGGAGCAGAGCAGGGAGATCACTGCTCCCCCGTTGCCCACCTACAGAATGCGCAGCCGTCTGCCCCCCTCCACTGCCCCCAAGCCGGCCACTCACCTCCACTGTTCCCCAGGTAAAACAGATCCACTCCAGCTCTCCCAAAAAATAGGAAGGCTGTGTGGAATAGAATTGCTTGAAAACAAATGCTAATGTATTTGTGTGTATATGCGTGTCTGTGAGTGTGTCTGTCTGTGTATTTGTGTGCCTGTCAGTGTGTGCATTTGTTTCAGAGTACGTGTGTATGCTTAGGCGATCAGCGCCCCCCCCACCTCCGACTGAGATAATCACGCTTGATAATCTCTGCCAATCCAATGCCATAACTGTCAAACACTCTGCCAATCAGAATCTCTTCAATTAATCAATGCATCTCTATGGGGAACGTTCAGCTCCATGGAGGCTCTGAATGTAGGTGCTGCATACTGTGCAGCACTGACATAGGAAGCACTTTAGTGGCTGAGTGACTACCACTAGAGGTATCACTAGGCAGCAATGTCTCTGAAAAGGCAGTGTGTTTAAATTGAAAAGCCTGCAGGGACAGACTATAAACACCAGAACCACTTCATTAAGCTGTAGTGGCCCTGGTGACTAGTGTCTCTTTAAGAATTGTTTTTTTGTTGTGGAAAATAAAACTTTGTAGGTTTAAAAAACTGGCTCCTAACTTTAGCGGTCTCCTAGATTTAATGCAAATGTATCAAGCCCTGTGTTAATAAATACCTAACAGGACTTACCTATTTACTAAACTCAATCTTTACACACTTGAGCTACTTTACTTTCTTTCTTTGAAAATAACCCTTCCATAGTCTTCTCATCTTACAAATATTGCTTTAACCACTTTCTAATGTAAGATGAATGTTAAGGCAATTTATCCCCACCTTAAAATACTGTAATCGCTCCTTAACGGGTCTTCCCAAGGCGAACGCTACAGCAAGTCTTACCTTTCTTTACTCACCACTCACCCATTTGCCATCACTTACATTGTGTTCCTGTGCCCTTCAGGATCCAATTCAGGCTTATCAAACTAACTAACGACACTACCCATCTTTACAATTCCTCTTAAATTCAAAAGACACCGCTTTTTGGACACTCCTCTAGAAGCGACCTTCATTTGTCCTCTTTTCACATCTAAATTGTTAATAATCAACAAGATATGGAATTCTCGATTGATATGGAACAATCTCAAGAGAAACCAATTGATATGGAATACCCTACTGGTCTCTGTTCGTTACAACACACCAGTCTAAGTAGGCTCGTCCTCTTCCCACCTAATTTGTTTTATCACATCTTCCCTCATAATATTAACAACACTTTCTCACATAATCATTACAATATATTAAACCAGGAAAGGTACATTTAACTTTCAACAAAACCCTGACCCCGAATGGTCTAAATGAAGAGTTTAACTTTACCCCTTTCATTCATAAATAATGTGCAATCATCTACATAAGATCCATCTTAGAACCATGACATAGTTAATCTTTCTCTTTTAACCAATGCAGTTTGAAAGTAGACTTCAAAGACATCTGTATTATAGCTCCAAATCCCTATGGGCTATACTCTTCTGGTTGTATATAAATAACTTCAACTCTCTATTATTGGAATCCAGCCCAGTCTATGGTCATATACCGGTGACATATTGATACTAGTCGTATTTTACATGTTATAAATTAGATACAATCTTTCTTTCTCCACCTCTGCATTTCAAAACAGACACATGTATAGACCATTTCATCTACACATATTAAAAAACATTGTTCTCCAGTTTTCATCCGGGAACCATAGGTAATCCTTCTAGATCTACACCTTAGTCAGGTATCTCTAGATAGGTTTTTTGATACAATTTGTTCAGCACACATATACTTACCTTTTTTGGTGACCTACATATGGCGTAACAAGATGTGTCCCTTATTTTCCTTTATCATTGTATCTTTACAGGTTTTATATATATTTTTTGTTTCTTTATTTTACTCTAACCAGTTACACTCTGGTAACCATAGAAACCCACATATACTTACCTTTTTGGCGAGTTATATATGGTGCAACAAGATAAGTTTCCTACTTTCCTTTACTAATGCATCATTTTAGGTTATATAACATTTAGACTCTTTATATAACTTTAAATAGTCACACTTACAGGGGACCCTTTCATGTTTCCAATCATCTTTGTGTGCAATAATAAGCTATTACTACCATACTCTACAATAAGATTATGTTCCTTCATCAAGTTATTCTGCGTCCAATTACAGACTCCGTTAAAATTCCTGGTGCTTATTTGCACGGTATCTATTTAGTCCGATCTGCCTCTCTGTACCTTTCTAGCTATATTCCGCTACTAAGTAACCACACACATTTTTTCTACCTAGTCATTTTGTATCTAATGACAATATACAGTCATATTCTAGATACTTTAGTATATATATTTCGATCTCCTACTGCTCCATATTTTAGCACACTTCCAGGCGATCTTTTCTCTATCTTTATTCAGTTCTATGCGCATCCATACAACTTTCTCGTACAATTCACATTAGGTGGGCTAGACTTCATTATCATAACTTCTCGGTCCTTCTGACCATGATACAAATAACAAGATACATCATTCCTTTTTCATATACTCTGATAGACCGCTCTCTTTGTCCCAAGGAGTTAATTATATATATTTTTTATCCATACTCTTACCACTTCAAATGTGGTATTAATGGGTATATATTATCCACATTAATAGGATTGGGTTACATTGTTGGAATCTTTTTCTTCCCTTTTTTTCATTATTATCATCATTATCTTTTTTTAACCAAGGCATTAAGAATATATATTCTCTGGTATCACTGTGCTCTTTGTCCGGGACCAGAAGGGGTTAATCAACTAGTCTTCCCCTGACGTCATGAATTGGGCGGTTCAATGGCCCATGACGTTGTGATATCCACCAATCAGAAATACTTGATTTGACCAATCACGAGCCACCGGCTCTATTTTAAACCGAGTGTTCCACACCGACCGGTTCCCTTCTGACGATCCTGGTCTGGTGAAACGCGCGCGTCAAGGGATTTACCACGCCATCAGCAATATTAATTTGACATACTCTTCTATTGCACTTTATTCTTTCTATCTATGAGGGGGGTTGGATGTAGGTGCCTTTGAAGGCACGGGTGGGCTATTTAGTCCGTGTACCTGATGTACTTTTCATCTTTTTTCCTACAATTTGTTTTTTTTTCTCCTTTTCCTCCTACAATTATCATTTTTGCCAAGGAGGTGAGCTGTAGGTGCCCCTTCATAGCACATTGTGCATTTTTCCACAGCTAAACCCTAAATATATATTTTTCTCTTTATGTGATACTCTTGGGGCTCCCTCAGCCTATTGGTAGAGGTGTATACAGTTAACCTAACACTAAACCAACCTCTGACGAACAAGCTATTATCTATTTCATTTATTTAGTCTGCTCTAATCTCATATATAGGCTCTCTATATTCAAGGCAGTTTTTCCTATTTTACATTCAGGTCCTATACCCCCATCCCTCCCCTACTTATATAATATGGTTAACACATATTTCTGTATAGCACAGACGTGTGCTATAACGGTAAACCTAGCAAGTGCAATACTAGAACCTCTCTAATCTGCTGTTATCAAGCCAATCTCAATTATTTTAGTATTTCTTTCTATTTATGTATTTTTACAATGTATTTATTTTGTGTGTTACACTTGGGTGATTGCCTTATCTTTGGTTGGCAATTTTTAATATTTACTTAAAAAATAGTTTTTTGTTTTCTGAACTGTATGATCAGTCTTCCGTGCGGTACTCTCATCAAGTTTCCAGTACCTAATAACGGGTATACTACTCTTTTTTTCTTTTTTGATTCCATTAGGGGTTATCCCCCTCCTCTGTAGTATACCTTTGTGAGCCGTACTTTATACGTTTTTTCTACCCTACTGGTCTCTGTTCGTTACAACACACCAGTCTAAGTAGGCTCGTCCTCTTCCCACCTAATTTGTTTTATCACATCTTCCCTCATAATATTAACAACACTTTCTCACATAATCATTACAATATATTAAACCAGGAAAGGAACATTTAACTTTCAACAGTTTTTAATAACTTCCCAGGGACTAGGTGTTATTACACAATTTAATAGCATTCATTTTATTGACCATGCTAAACGACAGCAGGCATCATCACACCTTGAGTTCTCTCTCTTGGGATTCCACAGCCTTTTCACTCTTTTTAAAAGCACACTTTTTTGTTGTTGTCCGTTTTATATCCTCTTTGCTACACTGTAAAACACTGCGGAATATGCTGGGACCATATAAACAATACTATTATTATTAACATGGAAATAAAAAGGCTTCAGTCTCAGTCCTTTGCAAAATGTGTTTCTAAACAGGAAAATATCACCAATTATGCTGGTATGGTAAATTCTCCATTTTCAGTTACTCAGTTACTTAACTTAATGGTGACTCAACTCGCAGAAACTTACAGCTACCGAAAGAATAATAAACTCCCTTGTAACAGAACTCCCCATACTCAGAGTATCTTCCCATCAACGGAAGGTACTTGGTTGGAGTACGGGAAGTTCTGATCCCTAAACTCCTAGCTCTAAAATATTTAGAAAGCTGGGATGGCATTCATAGGATTCCCTGTCTATATATCCTGCTGAACTGGAAAAATACGTATTGGCTTCATTACTGTGTACAATCACACTGGTTTAATTGCCAATTGGTTTTGTGTTGATTACTAACCTAAGCCAGAATACATTGGACTTCGTCCATGACCCGTCATATATGGCTCTTCTCCTCGCTCAAGTGCTGCTATTATTGGAGGCATCACATCGATATCACCTGTATGGGTTCAATGAGAGAGATTTTAAATAATTATATTTCATCTTTCCCCAAAAATAAAATATAGAAACATATATAAGAAATTACTGAAATTCCAGCTAAAAGTTTTCTGATGTAACAGTTTTCCTATGGGGTAAGGGAGACTTCTTACCGAGAGACCAGATGGTTTGGTAATTATCTATCATCACATCTATGTAAAGCATCTTTTCTTCTTCTTTTAAAATGTTCCACTCTTCCTCGGAGAAGTAAACGGCCACGTCTTCAAAGTCAAATGGATTCTAAATAACAAATTATTTACATTGTAACTGCAAGATGATTTATTGTCTAAAAATAAACTTTATCTATTGAAATCGTATCTTATTATGCCCTTTAACACTTTTCTTTCTATCTCCAATATTTTAGAGGTAAAACAAGAACAACTGCAGGTTAATGTAGTAGTTCTGGAGAGTATAATCATTATATGCAGGCATTTTCGTGCAAACCTTGCCTATTCAGAGTAAAGGCAGTGTTTACGTTGCCCCCTAGGGACACCTCCAGTGGCCACTCCTCAGATGGCCACTGGAGGTGCTTCCTGCGGCAGTGCTGCACAGGGTGCTGATTGGCTAAGTCTGCCTTTGGCCTTGCCCCGTCCCACCTCCTTGCCAAATTCAATGTTTCCCTACGGGAAAGCTTTGGATTGGCTAAAAATCATAAATTCTGATGATGTCAGCAAGGAAGTGGATCGGGAGCGCACTGGAAATTAGGTTCAAGATACCACTATAGGGTCAAGAATATGTTTGTGATTTTAAGATTCCTTCCCATCAATGGGGGAAGAAGAGAGGAGATAAAAGAAGTTCTCCCATACCTGTTCGTTCAACTCGTAGTCCATCTCTGGGATGTGATCTAGGAACCTCTCAATCGCTTCCACCTTCTTCTAATGTATTATCGGAGAGTCCACCTTCTTCTAATGTATTATCCGAGAGTCCACCTTCTTCTAATGTATCATCTGAGAATCCACCTTCTTCTAATGTATCATCTGAGAATCCACCTCTCAGAACACTGGATCCTGTTCTTTAAAAGCCCACTCTGCAGTAAAAAGGGACAGATAGTGACAATACAACAGTTCAGTATTCTTTACCAGTTAGGCATTCTTTATCATAAAGTGAACAAGGAGTGAAGGTAAACTCTTTTCTATTTTTATTCACACTTACATTTTTAGACGATTTATTTGTCTGGCAATTGAAGATGATACTAGCTTTAGTGCACTAATAATCTTAATTTTAGTAAAGACAGGAGGCAAATAGTTTGCATAATCTCTCTACTAGCTCCACAGCAGCAAAGAAACTTAAAAAAAAAAAAGAACCAATCACAAGAGAGTAGGATGTACATGAGGTATAATGACCTAATCAATTCCGCTTTCAGAAAGCGACAAGCAGAAGCAAACATATTAAACAATAACAATAACTCCTAAATCCAACATCTGAAGGAGAAAACTTCCCGTGAAGTCCACACAAACAACCAAAATGTCTTCAGGGATGAATCAAACTGAAAGAAGGTGTGACAGGTTTAGACACAGTCATGAACATGGAAATCCAAGTAACACAGTAGACATCGCTCCATAGTAGTAATTTGTAAACTACAATCTGATAACTGAACAACAATCAGATAAAACTCAGATGACAATTCCTTACCAATGGAAATAAACTCATCCATGTAAACACCAAACATTAAGAGCCCAACCTACCTTAGACCAGTGATACATATAAAGACAGTGAACAGAAAGGGTGGGATAGCAAAGCAGGGTGGGAAAATACTCACCTCCTGTAATTACTAAAATTAAGATTATTAGTGCACTAAATATAAATTTTTTTAATTTTACAACATGACTGGATGCTTCATAGTTTGCAATTTTAACACTGAGAAGGGAATAGAAAACTAATGAAGAATCCGAATAGTGCAACAAAAGACATAGACCGTCGGGAAATAGGGAAAAACATCCACGCCGAACACCAGAACATTCAGTACATGACGGAAAACACCAGACCAAGCATAAAAGTCCATCAGTAAATGCCCAGATCCGTAGACAAACAATCCCATAACCCTGAGGTGGATGTTACTGGGTAGTTGGTACACAAAAGGATCCTTGCTCATCGGGAGTCCCCAGACTGGGGCAAGGGTCGTTGAAGTGTCCGAACTCACCACATAATGGTTCGAAGTTCCTTTCCAAACACCAACCAGACTAGGAATGCCCAGATGGAGAGGCAGCATTGTCACGTACCTGGGGCCCAAGAGTCTCCTAAGAGGTCCCTAGCAGCCTGCGATAATCCGCTGATCTGCCAAGAACCCCAGAAAGAGCTCAGGCCACCAGGGTCAGCTTACCCTCCAGGAATAGAAGATGTGGATTCCCCTTCAGGTCCGTGAGATAAGTCGGGTATGAATGTAGGAAGAGGAAATCCTCACCAATTAGTCCCCGAAGGTCCGGGAAACAAGGTTGACTCAGTCACAGTGGGATGGCTGAGGCAGTTTTACTCGCGTAACACAGAGGTGATGGAGAATCCCCGTAATCATTGCGAAGGAGGGAACAGAATGCACCCCCCCGGGAGGCCCAGCTGGCAGGAATGCAACCGCCATTCTGCACTCTGCATCCGGCAGCCAATTGAAGAACACTGAATTCTGGCAGTCCCTCTGAAGGTTGGAGAACAACCAATCTGTGTTGAAATGTGTCTCCCCTGGGAGTTGGTCCGCCATCTGGTACATCCTGCGTGGAAGGCAGAAATCTAAGATGCCTTTCATGAGGTCTGATAGGAGACAGGAGCTGGCTCTGTCCAGGCGAATGATATACCTGACTGTAAAAACCATGTAAAGCAGAAACTGCTGATACCAAAGCAGGAGGGTCCCAATGTGGCTGAACGCGTTTTCGCCCCATGAAGCCATATTTATATTATATATGTTTGTTAGCTATCTCTGTTAGGTATTGAGCTAGCCGCCAGGCTGTTATGTTAACACAGTCTACACATCAAATACGAGCGCCCTTGGTGTAGGATGCTCGGATGCCACTGTGTATATGGAACAATAAAGTGTGTTTGCGTTCCAGCGTGGCCGTGCATGCGCGGAACGTATACGCGTGCGTCATGACGTAGGACGGTGCGCGTGACGTGCGCATGCGCGGTCACGAGCGAACCGGCGGATTTAAAAAGGGGAAAGAAGATGAAGAGGATTAAGAAGCTCCTGAGGAAGTCTGAAGGACGAAACGCGTTGAGCCACATTGGGACCCTCCTGCTTTGGTATCAGCAGTTTCTGCTTTACATGGTTTTTGCTTATGAGATTATGTGTGGACATTATCAGTGTATATCATCTTTGTAGTGATGAGAGTTGCACTCTCTCACTTTATTTCACTGTCTGCACTTTAGCATTTGCACTTTTTCATGTTATTTAGAGCTGCTGTACCTATGGGTCTTTTAGCCTATTAAGGCTTTTTATGTATATATATCTTTTTTAACTATTGCACATTGTCGGTGCATTTTACATATTATACGTTTTTTTTCTCAATAAACTGTATTATCCATATCCTATTTTCCACCCTCATTTATTCATCTGGTGAATATGGCGCCTTGTATTTTCTTGGTTTTATACAGTATAGGGATCGACCGATATTGATTTTTCAGAGCCGATACCGATACCTATATTCTGTGAACTTTCAGGCCGATAGCCGATATAATTTGACGATATTCTGTACATTTACCATTTTGGAAAATAAAAATTATTTCTGAAGGTAAATGCACAAAATATACATGCCACGTGTAGTGGATGCAGTGTGACAGGGGAGCTGTGTGTGTTTGTGTAGTGTGTGTGTAGTGGATGCAGTGTGTGTTTGTGTAGTGTGTGTGTTATGGATGCAGTGTGTGTTTGTGTAGTGTGTGTGGAGGATGCAATGTGTGTTTGTGTAGTGGATGCAGTGTGTATTTGTAGTGTGTGTAGTGGATGCAGTGTGTATTTGTCTAGTGTGTGTAGTGGATGCAGTGTGTATTAGTGTAGTGTGTATATAATGAAAGCAGAGTGTTTGTGTAGTGTGTGGGTAGTGTGCGTAAAGTGAATGCTGTATATACTAAATGCAAAGTGTGTGTGTATATAATGAATGCAGAGTGTGTGTGTATTTGTGTAGTGTGTGTATAGTGAATGTAGTGTGTTTATATAATGCAGAGTGTGTGTTTGTATAGTGTGTGTATATAATGCAGTGTGTTTGTGTAGTGTGCATTATATAAACACACTACACAAACACACTGCATTATATACACACACTACACACACTACACACACACACTGCATTATATACACACACTACATAAACACACACCGAATTATATAAACACACTACACAAACACACTGCATTATATACCCACACTACACAAACACACACTGCATTATATACACACACACACACACACACACACTATAGAAACACACTGCATTATATACCCACACTACACAAACACACACTGCATTATATACACACACTATACAAACACACTGCATTATATACCCACACTACACAAACACACTGCATTATATACACACACTGTACAAACACACACTGCATTATATACACACACTGTACAAACACTGTACAAACACACTGCATTATATACACACACTGTACAAACACACACTGCATTATATACCCAGTGTGTTTGTGTAGTGTGGGTATATAATGCAGTGTGTTTGTGTGCATTGTATACAAACACACACACACACACTATACAAACACACACTGCATTATATACACAGTGTGTTCGTGTAGTGTATGTGTATATAATGCAGTGTGTGAGGGGGCATTTTTTATTAAATTATTTTTAAAAAAAATTATATTTACTTTATTATTTATTTTTGTTGTCCCCCCTCCCTGCTTGTTGCCTGGCCAGGGAGGCGGGATATGACAGTCCCTGGTGGTCCAGTGGTATTGGCTGAGCTTTGGGGGGGCGGGCATCAAGCGCTTACTCACCTCCCAGCAGCTCCTCCAGCTCCCCAGTGTAACTCTCGCGGCCAGCGTGTCGCGCGGAGCGTTGCCATGGTGATCCATGGCAATGCTCTGACGGCCGCGGGTCTCGCGAGAGTTACACTGGGGAGCTGGAGGAGCTGCTGGGAGGTGAGTAAGCGCTTGATGCCCGCCCCCCCAGGACCGCCGGGCTTGTAATGGGCCTGGCGGTCCTGGGAGGTATTATCGGCAATATCGGTATCTGAATTGGCCGATACCGATATTGCCGAGAATACCGAATATCGGCCGATTATATCGGTAAAACCGATAATCGGTCGATCCCTAATACAGTAGTCAGATGGCCCGAAGTGGTTGACGACATGGCCTCACTGTCGGCCAGTCCTGTAGAACACCCCCTAGAGAGCTTACCACATAACACCATCCTTATGGAGGTTTGGATCTTGATGAGGAAAAAACGTGCCTTGTTCCAGGAGTCCCAATCTTTTGGCACCCAGATCCGCCAACTATCCATCAATACGGAGGAGTGCTGCTATGCGTTTCTCAAAGGAGAGGCAAACGTTGGTGTTTCTGATGAAACAGAAACATCTCTTAGCCCATTCATGAATATCGTGAGCCCATTCCCGGACGGTGCTGGCATTGTCAGGTAATTTACCCTTGAGAGGGGGTCAAGAGTCCAGGAATTTGCCTTGAGGGTCTCTGAAACCTCTCCTGCCTCCCTTGCGGGACACGGTCACCCAGAGCCATGAAGGTCATCATCTGCTGATCAAACACAGGCGTCTGTGTCACTGTCTGGGAGAAGGGCATGTGCAGTCTGACCGCAAGCGGTTACGGACATCATTATCTAGAGGCTTGCAAAGCCATGGGTGCATAAAGTTAGCCAAGTGTTCGAGAGGGGAACATTGACCAGTAGGATCTAGAATCGTTTTTGTGTCTTCTTGGTCAGTAGCGTGCGAGGAACCATCACCCTCAGCTACCTGGTGCTCACCCAGAAAAACCTCTACACGAATGCGAAGCCTCCGCGTGCCTTTGTTCGATGATGGACAGATAATGTTGCAGACCCCAGCTGAAGAGTGGCCTAACCGTGGGGTCAGGGCAGGTGCCAGAGTCAGCGTACTGCATTTGGCGGGGGCTTTGTCATTAGATTGTAGGGGTCTAGTGTCTTTGCCATTCCAGTGGCGCTTCCTATGATGAGGGACCCCTTAACAGAGACATACCAGGCATGAGAGTCCGTCCCATAGTGGCCTATATACTAGTGAGGGGATCAGCTATCCTGTCAGTACATTTGAGAGTGTTTTCTCCACGAATGCAGCCACCGTTGTGTGTATCATGACCTGAAATTCCACAGGGTTAGCCAGGGAATCTTCCATAGAAGCAAATTGTATTACACAGAATTGGGGCTCACCCAAAAAAGTAGACATGTAGATTTATCATGCTATGGGATACCCCTTGTGGCAGACCGCCTCACACCCCGACTGGGTACCTCTGCCAATTGAGCTTCATAGTAGTCGCAGAGTACCATAAGCACCGCACCAGACACCAAAATCACTGTGGCCCCCCTTAGCCGCCTTCCCACCCTGAACCAACACCTGGATCCAGCTCCCAGTGGGAAGACCTCTCCTCCAAGGAGTATAACAGGTATAGCAGTGATTACAGCAGTGTAGCTGTTCCCCCCCCACACGTGAGCTGAGGCTTAATGCTGGGAGTAGTCAGTTTATTTCCAGCCAAATGGCTCACTTATATACAAAATCTGAGCACAGTGACACACCCAAAATACACCCACAACATGCCCAAGAAATACAGTGTAACTATGACTCAGCATAAAAAAAAATAGACTGGGGCTCACCCAGTAAACAGAGGATTCAACAGCATGACTCCACCCACTAACTTTGGCCAGTGTTTGTGACTAAGTGGCTACTAAAAAGGACTATGCCATACACTCTCAAAGGCAACGTAACCAATCTGGCAAACTTCCATGTGAAAAAACGGCCTTATATTTTACCCTGTAACTTTCAAAAACACTATAAAACTTGTACACGGGGGGTACTGCATACTCGGGAGACTTTGCTGAACACAAATATTAGTGTTTCAAAACAGTAAAACGTATCACAGCAATTATATCGTCAGTGAAAGTGCTGTTTGTGTGTGAAAAAACTCCACTTTCACTGAAAATATCATCGCTGTGATACGTTTTACTGTTTTGAAACACTAATATTTGTGTTCAGTGAAGCCTCCCGAGTAAAACAGTACCCCCCATGTACAGGTTGTAGGGTGTCATGGAAAGTTCTATCAGTGCTAGCTAATTAAATTCTCTGGACTTTCGGCCTGGGTTGTCAGGCAGGTAACCCAAATTGCAATCAAAATTACAGAATTATGTAAAAATATTACATAAATATACACGTAGAATTTAAATATATATACATCTTTTTCTTTAGAAGTTCTTTATTTTGTTTGTACGGATATTAAACATGTAATTTGCACTTCCACAACAGCTGGTGCAAACAGATTTGCATTCACTTGTATTCACATGGCATCAAAAGACATTGCACTTGTTTTGTTATACAGGGAAATAAACAGGATTATATCGTAAGCTTCATAACAACATAAGGGAAACAGTAGCTTGGCTCGCAGATTGGTATCACAGTTTTAGTGAAAGTAAGGATAAAGGTCATGCTAGAAAAATCGCTTTTTAAAACTGAGCCGAGCACATTTAGCTTCGTACCGGACTGTACGTGCTTTACTGATTAATAGAGTAAAACAAGAAAAAAAATTAAAAAAAACAACTCCTACTCATCCTGCATGTTGAAACTAAATAGAAGATAGTTGGGACACATGAAAGACATAGCAGATAGCAGTGAGATTCTTAACCGGCTGCAGTGGCCTGTCTAAACAGGATAGCAGTTAAACTTGCACTGTGACATGTCGGGTAAGACTTGTGGGTAGCGACTCAGTAATAGTACTAACAAGCTATGGTTTTAAACTGCACGTTTTTCTATTATAATTAGACATTAGTAGGTGCACAGGATTGAAACAGTAGTTAGCACGCCATAAAAGAAAACGTTTGTACGTGAATTGGAGGTAGAGTAGGTACACAGGGCTAGCTAATAGGTAAGACTTGCTGAACTGACATAGCTAACAGTGTAGTCACTATGCCATTAGGTGCTAGTTTAGGAGACCTCCTGGGGTGGGTGTTAGTGGCTATACCAAGCTCGGTTATCTTGCTCAACTTTAGAAAATTAGCCTATTAATAGTAGTAGGAAGACCTCCGTGTGTGTGGAATATTATGTCGGGTTAAGATGGTACAATAGAGTGCACAGTGTCTACTGGCTTCGATCATATGGGCATAACAAACATGGGCATTCTAATCATGGTTGGGTAAATTCCTGTATGTACACAGTCCAGAAGAGTGGAACTGTGATCCTATGCTGGTCTCTGGAGCTGTGGGGTTCTGCTTCTTGCAGTGGTCAGATATACAGGAGAAGGCGATAAGATGACAACAGCATAGGTGGTATGATCACCTATGATGATGTGGTGGGGTCAAACCACCTATGCTATTATCATAGAGCCTGCATAGAGTCAGCCTGCTCAATATATTGTGAGTATATTTTATTATATTTTATATACCAGTAATATTTTATTGAGAGCACTTTATTGTCCCTCCATAGAAGAAGAAGAACGATCGCCGGTGGGGGAACGGCAGCGATCGGGTTAGAACATGGGAGAGGGAGGGAAGGGGTTAATTTAAAACAAAAATGTAAATTTATTTTACGACCCCTCGAGGTACTCAGTACAGCCAGAGCATCGGAAGCCTGCTTGATGGCTTCTAATACTATGCCTCACTTCCGGGCTCAGCAGGATCATGATCACTCCCAGCCGCTCTAGCAGTATTTCAGCGATGCCTCGATGTCGTGCAATACCCCCACTGACTGCCTGGCTCCACAATGTGTCCTGGAAATCATGTCCAGCAGTTAAAAGAGGCTGCAACATCATGGTATGACAGCCCTGACAGAGAGCACTAATCTGTGCTCAAACAGTTAATTCAGGGTTATGGGAGATATGTCCTGGAAATCCTGTCTAGCAGTTAGCAGAGGCTGCAGCTGCGTGTCTCCATACAGTATCACAGTGCAGTGGCAGTATAAATATATAGTAGGGGGCTCACCCCAGGTGCACAGGGTATGAACCCTTCAGTGCAGGACACAGCCCTGATAGAGAGCACTAGGCTGCGCTCAAACAGTCCATTTAAGTTATGGGAGATATTCCTTTAAGCAGTATCCGGGAAATCCTACCCAGCAGGTAACAGAGACTGCAGCAGCCTGTCTCCATACAGTATCACAGTGCAATATAAATATATAGTAGGGGGCTCACCCCAGGTGCACAAAGCATGATAGAGAGCACTAATCTGTGCTCAAACAGTTAATTCAGGGTTATGGGAGATATTCCTTTAAACAGTATGTGCTGGAAACCGTACCCAGCAGCCTTTCTCCATACAGTATCACAGTGCAGTATAAATACTTCTATAAATGGCTTAATTCAGCATTAACCTGTAACCCCATGGAGAGGGCAGAAACACAATAAATAACATAGAACACAGCTGCACATAGTACAGAATCACAGCAAAGTATATTCAAATATAATACAGAAACAAGAGGAGAGGAGTAATACTCTGACCTGTCTGCTCGATGGATCAGCAAAGAATGAGGAAGTGGTGAGGTCACTATGCCTCATGTACTTCCTGCTCTTTTTTCAATGTGTTTCTTTACTGCCGTGGAGCTAGTAAAGATTAGTCAGAACGAGAGATTAGGCCAAATATGAAGCCTCCTGTCATGATGTAAAATTAGCTGCACCCTCGTATTGCAAACAAACCAGCACATTTCTATATAATTAGTGTTGACATCAGAGGAACACTATGGGGTTATTAGGTCCCCCATTCCCTCGGGGGCCCCCTCCCGCTGGGCTGAAGGGGTCAAAACTCCTTCAGCCACTTACCTTAATCCAGCACCAGGCTCCCTCAGCGCTGGTGACCTCTCCTCTCTGCTGATGGCAGCTCCCAAGTGCTTTCCTAATGGTATCTGAAATGACGCTGGACTCCAGGGTGAGTTCAATGCGATTTTCACACTGAGAATCGCGGAAACGGACTCCAGTAGCGGTCAGGGAGACAGTCACTAAAGGCTGGCTTAACCCTGCAATGTAAACATAGCAGTTTCTCTAAAACTGCTATGTTTTCAGCTGCAGGGGTTAAAACTAGGGGGACCTGGCACCCAGACCACTTCATTGAGTGGAAGTGGCAAGGGTGCCTATAGTGGTCCTTTAAAAAGACTAGTCCTTGATATACAGTTCTGGGATTATAATGACAGGAACCATAGTAGCAGTGTGAATGGTAAGGGTATATATAAACACCATTTGACACAGCACAATACCTCCTCACAATCAAGCAGTGTGGCAGGACCATTCTAAAAAGATGGAATCCACTGTGTAAGCTGAATCTCATGAAGCATGGGACCTGAGACAGTCTGCCCTCCTCTCCCATAGTGTCTCCTCTCCTTCCTTCTCCATGCTGCCCCCTCTCTTTCTTCCTCCATGTTACCCCATCTGTGGCGGTCACCCCGAGAGAGGAGGAGTATGTAACGGATACCTGGCACCCCTACTGGGTACCTCCGTTGAAGGATGCTCCTAGCGCTTCCTGAGGGCTCCAATCGCTCCACCAGACACCACAACCACTGCAGACCCAACAAACCACCGTAGCTTGGTTGGGGTCTTGCCGTCTCCTACCCACCCTGGACCTACGACAAGGCTCCAGGCTCCAGTGGGTGAACGTCTCCTCCAAGAGAGGGAAACAGGAACAAGCTCTTAAAAGAGCTTAGAAGTGATTATCCAAGGGAGCATGCAGAGCATAGCAATCCCTTGTAGTGATATAGAAATTCCCCCAATAAGAGACAAGACTCTAGATTGAGGGTGAAGAAGACCTGACTCTACTGGCACATACAGCCTCTTTTATTCACATTCTAGAAATATAGTACTGCCCACAGAGTTTGGAAATACAACCAATCAATCCGTACAATACACACAGACACTCCCACACAAAATCCTCCCCTCTGCCTGTGATATGATTACTGAACACAATGGTTAATATAATTATCACAGGCAGAGAAATACAGTATTATAAAACATATCACAAGGACCCCAAAACATGCAATAACCCCATAAAAATCTATTATGCCCAAATCAGTTCCTAGAAGGGCAATACATCTCAGGGCCATAGTCCCTCTCTCCATGTTACTCTCTCTCCCCCATAGTCTCTCTCTCCATGTTACTTTCTCTCTCTCCATGTTATATATATATGATGTATTGATTTGGTTATTGGTTTAATCAGCTGATTAGTGAAAGCATTACATTACTGATACTGTATCCTCTCCGCTGCTCACTGATTAATGATCTCTATCTCTCTCTCCGTTAGTCTCTCCCTCTCACTCTCCATGTTACTCTCTCTCTCTCTCCATGTTACACTCTCTCTCTCCATGTTACTCTCTCTCCATGTTACACTCTCTCTCTGGCGTTGGTATATGATGTATTGATTTGGTTATTGGTTTAATCAGCTGATTAGTGACAGCATTACATTACTGATACTGTATCCTCCCTGCTGCTCACTGATTAATGATCTCTCTCTCTCCATGTTACTCTCTCTCTCTCCATGTTACTCTCTCTCTCTCCATATGTTACTCTCTCTCTCTCTCCATGTTATATATATGATGTATTGATATGGTTATTGGTTTAATCAGCTGATTAGTGACAGCATTACATTACTGATACTGTATCCTCCCTGCTGCTCACTGATTAATGATCTCTCTCTCCATGTTATATATATGATGTATTGATTTGGTTATTGGTTTAATCAGCTGATTAGTGACAGCATTACATTACAGATACAGTATCCTCCCTGCTGCTCACTGATTAATGATCTCTCTCTCCATATTACTCTCTCTCTCTCCATGTTTCACTCTCTCCATGTTACTCACTCTCACTCTCTCCATGTTACTCACTCTCACTCTCTCCATGTTATATATATGATGTATTGATTTGGTTATTGGTTTAATCAGCTGATTAGTGACAACATTACATTACTGATACTGTATCCTCCCTGCTACTCAATGATTAATGATCTCTCTCTCCATGTTACTCTCTCTCTCTCTCCATGTTACTCTCTCTCTCCATGTTACTCTCTCTCTCTCCATGTTACTCTCTCTCTCCCTCTCTCCATGTTACTCTCTCTCTCCCTCTCTCCATGTTACTCTCTCTCTCTCTCCATGTTACACTCTCTCTCTCTCCATGTTACTCTCTCTCTCTCTCTCGAATGGAATGGAATGGAGAGGTGTCTGCGGTTAACAACAACGTTCTAATTGGGGCCAAGAGGTTAACCAGCAGCACACTCCTCTCCTGGGTGGTCGTTCATTCGGTAGTTTCAATCGGTAGTTTGTAAATTACACGAACGGGGGTATACGAACAGGAAATCCAGCGAAACAAAGGGAAACAGACGAACCAGCAATACAGATGAATCTGTCACACTGTATCCTCCCTGATTAATGATCTCTCTCTCCATGTTACTCACTCTCTCTCCATGTTACTCTCTCTCTCTCCATGTTACTCTCTCTCTCCATGTTATATATATGATGTATTGATTTGGTTATTGGTTTAATCAGCTGATTAGTGACAGCATTACATTACTGATACTGTATCCTCTCCGCTGCTCACTGATTAATGATCTCTCTCTCTCCATGTTACTCTCTCTCTCTCTCTCCATGTTACTCTCTCTCTCTCTCTCTCTCTCCATGTTACTCTCTCTCTCTCTCCATGTTATATATATGATGTATTGATTTGGTTATTGATTTAATCAGCTGATTAGTGACAGCATTACATTACTGATACTGTATCCTCCCTGCTGCTCACTGATTAATGATCTCTCTCTCTCCATGTTACTCTCTCTCTCTCTCTCTCTATGTTACACTCTCTCTATCTCCATGTTACTCTCTCTCTCTCTCTCCATGTTACTCTCTCTCTCTCTGTCCATGTCACTCTCTCTCTCCATGTTACTCTCTCTCTCTCCCCATGTTACTCTCTCTCTCTCCATGTTACTCTCTCTCTCTCCATGTTCAACTCTCTCTCTCCATGTTCAACTCTCTCTCTCCATGTTCAACTCTCTCTCTCCATGTTACACTCTCTCTCTCTCTCTCTCTCCATGTTATATATATGATGTATTGATTTGGTTATTGGTTTAATCAGCTGATTAGTGACAGCATTACATTACTGATACTGTATCCTCCCTGCTGCTCACTGATTAATGATTGACAGCATTACCAGGTCACATGATGCTCCCGGGGGCGGGGTCACTGACCTGTAACCAGTAATAACCCCAATAAACACAATGATCCCCGAAACCCCGAGCCTCACCCTCCGCTCCCAGCGGCTCAGCACGGTCTGCACGGCGCTCACATATGACGTCAGTGAGGGCAATGAAACCGCCGAGGAGATCTGACACACCGGAAATGACGTCAGCGACCTCACCGCCGCCATGATGGATGTGGGCAAAGCTCCTATTAAACCTTATTAGTAGTATGGGCAATAGGCGGCCATTAGCGCTAAGATAGCAATATGGAGAGTGTTAATAATGTGATAAGGAGGAGATAATAGGAAATAGAGAGATATTGTTTATTATAATGAGCCTGGAGTGACACACCCAGCGCCATGATGGATGTGGGCAAAGCTCCTATTAATCCTTATTAGTAGTATGGGCAATAGGCGGCCATTAGCGCTAAGATAGCAATATGGAGAGTGTTAATAATGTGATAAGGAGGAGATAATAGGAAATAGAGAGATATTGTTTATTATAATGAGCCTGGAGTGACACACCCGGCGCCATGATGGATGTGGGCAAAGCTCCTATTAATCCTTATTAGTAGTATGGGCAATAGGCGGCCATTAGCGCTAAGATAGCAATATGGAGAGTGTTAATAATGTGATAAGGAGGAGATAATAGGAAATAGAGAGATATTGTTTATTATAATGAGCCTGGAGTGACACACCCAGCGCCATGATGGATGTGGGCAAAGCTCCTATTAATCCTTATTAGTAGTATGGGTAATAGGCAGCCATTAGCGCTAAGATAGCAATATGGAGAGTGTTATTAATGTGATAAGGAGGAAATAATAGGAAATAGAGAGATATTGTTTATTATAATGAGCTTGGAGTGACACACCCGCCGCCATGATGGATGTGGGCAAAGCTCCTATTAATCCTTATTAGTAGTATGGGCAATAGGCAGCCATTAGCGCTAAGATAGCAATATAGAGAGTGTTAATAATGTGATAAGGAGGAGATAATAGGAAATAGAGAGATATTGTTTATTATAATGAGCCTGGAGTGACACACCCGGCGCCATGATGGATGTGGGCAAAGCTCCTATTAATCCTTATTAGTAGTATGGGCAATAGGCAGCCATTAGCGCTAAGATAGCAATATGGAGAGTGTTAATAATGTGATAAGGAGGAGATAATAGGAAATAGAGAGATATTGTTTATTATAATGAGCCTGGAGTGACACACCCAGCGCCATGATGGATGTGGGCAAAGCTCCTATTAATCCTTATTAGTAGTATGGGCAATAGGCGGCCATTAGCGCTAAGATAGCAATATGGAGAGTGTTAATAATGTGATAAGGAGGAGATAATAGGAAATAGAGAGATATTGTTTATTATATTGAGCCTGGAGTGACACACCCGGTGCCATGATGGATGTGGGCAAAGCTCCTATTAATCCTTATTAGTAGTATGGGCAATAGGTGGCCACTACCGCTAAGATAGCAATATGGAGAGTGTTAATAATGTGATAAGGAGGAGATAATAGGAAATAGAGAGATATTGTTTATTATAATGAGCCTGGAGTGACACACCCGGCGCCATGATGGATGTGGGCAAAGCTCCTATTAATCCTTATTAGTAGTATGGGCAATAGGCGGCCATTAGCGCTAAGATAGCAATATGGAGAGTGTTAATAATGTGATAAGGAGGAGATAATAGGAAATAGAGAGATATTGTTTATTATAATGAGCCTGGAGTGACACACCCGGCGCCATGATGGATGTGGGCAAAGCTCCTATTAATCCTTATTAGTAGTATGGGCAATAGGCGGCCATTAGCGCTAAGATAGCAATATAGAGAGTGTTAATAATGTGATAAGGAGGAGATAATAGGAAATAGAGAGATATTGTTTATTATAATGAGGCTGGAGTGACACACCCGGCGCCATGATGGATGTGGGCAAAGCTCCTATTAATCCTTATTAGTAGTATGGGCAATAGGCGGCCATGAGCGCTAAGATAGCAATATGGAGAGTGTTAATAATGTGATAAGGAGGAGATAATAGGAAATAGAGAGATATTGTTTATTATAATGAGCCTGGAGTGACACTCCCGGCGCCATGATGGATGTGGGCAAAGATCCTATTAATCCTTATTAGTAGTATGGGCAATAGGCGGCCATTAGCGCTAAGATAGCAATATGGAGAGTGTTAATAATGTGATAAGGAGGAGATAATAGGAAATGGAGAGATATTATTTATTATAATGAGCCTGAAGTGACACACCCAAGCATGGTGAATAATGAGCAAAACTCCTATTAATCCTTAATAGTAGTATAGGCAATACGTGATATTGTAGAGATATTATTATATGAACCGTTTTGCACAAAAGGGGTAAAAACCGCTTAGACGATAATCCCCTTTTAGAAACAGGCACAGCTACTATAGAATCACCAAAACTCACGAACTGAATACAAGTGAATGCTCCAAACTCCCGAACGGCATACAAGGGAATAAGGTAGCACTCCAAATACACGAACAGGAACCATACGAATTGCTGCTAACAGGCGAACAGGAAAAGCTCCCAAGCGGCTTACACTCCTGGCAATCAGTCCTTAGCAGCATACAGTAAATCCCCCCAAGAACGAGACAAAGCTCCGTGTTGTGGGTCAAGCAGTGGTCTGTTTAATTAGGGCTACCTGCCCGGCTTTTATGCAGGTCTCCCACCTGGTGGACACTCCCCTAGGGGACCAAATGGGAGACTGTGACAAGGGACAGACAAGTAGACAAATAGGACACACAGTCACAGTATATTCCCACAATGCATCCTGGTTTCCTCCCCTCTGCCCTGGGAGATAATTGAGAACTAACTCAATTATCTCCCAAGACAAAGGCAAAACTCCATTACACATGTGGGGACACAAAACCAGTATTATACTTTAAAATACATAAAGTAACATTTACTACATAAAACACAGACATGTAACATATCCCCAGATAGCTCAGGTCTGAGTGCACATTATTAGGTGAATGGCACTCAGACTACACGAATACAGTTCAATCGCCATGGAGCCAAAGTCTTTACAGTCAGTTTCATACGAATGGGCTCCATGGAATTCCTATCTGGGGTATAAGACATTCACACAAAAATACCGAACACCGGGTCATTCGTGTGCTTTCACCGAACAAGAAGGGAGGTCGGCGGCTTCAGCTGTGTCCGATTTTAGTTCCATGAAAATAGAGGCGAACACCGCTGTTCATTCGTATGGTTTAAAATGGCCGCGACCTCGTGTTCGGGATACGAACGACGGCCACCCAGCGTTCATCAATTAAGCTGCGGTTAACCGCAGCTTCAGGGAGGTTAATTGCCGGCACACTCCAGCTCCCAGGTGGTCCAGTCATTCGTACGGTTGTTCGGTAGATTGAAACTACCGAACAACCGGCAGAAAAGCATGAATATGGCTTTTCTGCATGGAAAAATAAAGTCTTTTAAAAGGGGGCCATAGTCCAAAGGCAGCAGGCGAGCAACCAGGCTTCTCCAATGCAATGTGGCGAGATTGGTCTCGTCACACAGGCAAATGGGCCGGGGCACCTTAACTTTAGGGGTGTGAGAAGGGAGGGTGCAGCCAGGGTCAGGGCTTTTCTGGAAAATTTTAGGTGACTTACTATTAACAGTTTTATAGAACTAAAATGTAATTTAGAGCAAGAACAATGCATCTTATTTACACAGACTGATTTCCCAACACATTTATTGTAGATTAAAGACCCATTACTGGGAGTATTATTGCTGTGGAGCTCTGTTATACACTCACACACATTACTGGGAGTATTATTGCTGTGGGGCTCTGTTATACACCCAGACACATTACTGGGAGTATTATTGCTGTGGAACTCTGTTATACACTCAGACACATTACTGGGAGTATTATTGCTGTGGAGCTCTGTTATACAGTCAGACACATTACTGGGAGTATTATTGCTGTGGAGCTCTGTTATACAGTCAGACACATTACTGGGAGTATTATTGCTGTGGAGCTCTGTTATACACTCAGTCACATTACTGGGAGTATTACTGCTGTGGAGTTCTGTTATACAGTCAGACACATTACTGGGAGTATTATTGCTGTGGAGCTCTGTTATACACTCAGTCACATTACTGGGAGTATTACTGCTGTGGAGCTCTGTTATACACT
>OW240922.1:6958273-6993691 GCA_933207985.1 Pelobates cultripes | reverse complement strand
CCCGCCAGGTATGACTGCACCGCTGCAAGCCGCTCCAGGATTTGTGTCGTCTCACACCTCTTACCTTCTCCTCTCTGTGCTTCAGTCGGGGAGGATGGTTGGTGTGAGGGACTCCGTCCGGCGCCATCTTGGGTCTCCGCGGGTCCGGTCCTGTAGGCCGACATCAGGTCTAGCACCGTCAATCCCCCTTCGGCACCTTTTTTGGGGTTCTTTTTAGGGTGTCTCTTGTCCATCCTAGGTTGGATATAGTATTAAGTTGTGGTAAGTTGCTAAATTAAGAGCTAAAGTATGCTATTTAGCACGTTGGGGCCGGAGCTCTACTCAGCCACGTCCAGCTTGGTCTCTGGTCAGGCCACGCCCCCCTTATACCCCATTTTCATGTCGGTGGGGGCCATGAGCATTAGTGACAGTTTGTTTTTCACAAGTTATAAACAGCTGTTTCTAGTTATAATTCAGTGTTATATAATGTATGCATATTGGATAAAACCCAGATGATTACAAATACCGAAATCTTGGACAATTAACAAGAACACCCCAAAATCCTTGTCCAAGAACATATCAAAATCGTAAATAGGATTTTAGATAAATTTTAGTTCCGAGAATCGGAGATACAATTCCAAATTTATTCTTGGTTCAAATTAACCCTTATATGAACAGCTAGGATATTAAGCAAAATGGATATTCATATCCTACAGTTTGTCCATTGGAATTATATGGTTCGGTAACTGAGCAGTCACACGAACCGGAGACCACCTGTTAAGCTTAATTAATACATTGTTGCAATTTCCACCGCAGTGGTCTAGGTTTTTGTCTGGGTGGCTGCAATTCCTATGGACAACCACGAGGTGGCGGCAATCTTGTAATTTTCTTAAAAGGTGAACAAACACCATAAGAATAAAGGTTGGGACCTATTGCTGCACTTTTTAACCTTTATTCTTATGGTGTTTGTTCACCTTTTAAGAAAATAAAATAATTGCTTTTTTATTACTACTTACCTGGAGTCCCGTGTTCCATTGGTCGTTTTACACCGGAAAGGGGAACCACTAGCCCCCTATGCTATCTGGGGAGGCACCTCATGAATGCTCTTCTACTTTCATCATCTTGTGAGTGCATCCATTTAAGCGCACTATTCACTGTATTTATTGTATTACACTATTGTGTGTTTTTTTTCCTTTATATGTTCCCTCTATAGATTGTACAGCCGTATCCCATTTCTGTTTGTGGTTCTATGCATATGTAAAGATCGTTTGTTGTGGATAACGATTCTGGGAGGCTGCAGATTGATTGAAGCTAAGTAATTTATTTGATTAGAGCACTGAGTTGAAGGTGTTTGTTTGTTTGTTTTGTCATAAAAGAAACTGTAGCTTGAATACCTGTTGTTGTTACTTCCAGTAAAGTCTTGTTCCAGCATTAAGCCTTGGGTCATGTTTGGGGGATTGGAAAACTACACTCTGGGGATTGCTATATTCACTAGACTCCCCAGGGCATATTCACTAAGATCTGCTAAGAGCTTGTTCCTGCTCTCTGTGGAAAGAGAGGTTAACCCACTGGAAGCTGGATCCTGGCCTTGGGTCCAGGGTGGCTGGAGACAGCGAGACCCCGGTGCAGCTGCATCGCTGGAAGTGGGGTCTGCAGGGCTGATGGTGTCGGTTGGAGTGCTTGGAGTCCTCAGCGAGCACTAGGAGCATCGATTGGCGGAGGTACTCAGTCGGAGTGCCAGCGGTCCGTCACAGTTACTAATCCAATTATCTCCCAGGCAGAGGGAAGGGATTGTGTGCTTTGTGTGTGAGTGTCGTGCCTTGTACCTTATTGATATTAGTCTGTGATGTTGTAAATCAGTCCACCATCAGGACCATGTGGGCGTACCCCTTGCATGGAGATTGTCATATAAGGCCAAGTGTGGCACCATTAAAATGTATTCCAGCTTGCACTCCAAAACTGTGTGTCGTCCAGTTATTGGGGGGAAGGAAGATTTAACCCCTGTGTCTGCTGTTCCAGCTTGCAGTGAATTCAAAGGGGAGTCCTTGTAAGGACTAGAGCTCCCACGACTGAGTGTCGTCCAGTGCCTGGGGGTGTCTAGAGCGAATTCCCCATTCGGCTCCAGGAAGGAGCGGTTCTAGGGCCCCAGTCAAGCCACGGCAACTGTGGGCAGAAGTGCTGCGGTTTGTCCCCTGTTCCAGCTAGGAAGCGGTCCTAGGCAGAGGTACAGGGAGCTCCATCACAATCACTATACTCAGAGATGTATCTTACACGAGTGCCTTGGGTGGCACTTTTCAGGGGGTGGCAAGATCCCTTGCTTGCCTCGTGTCCTGGGCGGTGGGCAGCGAGGAAGAATACTCACCTGAGCTCTTCCTGCTCAGCTCCCCCCCGCGCCGCTTAATGAAGCCAGGAGCCGGAATATGACATCAGACCGGCTCCCAGCATCACTAAGTGGCGTGCGAGGGAGCTGAACAGTAAGATTAAAGCTCCCTCGCCACCAACTCTGCATGTTCGCCCCCTGCCTGCCCGACCTGCAGCCACACAGGTCTGCAGGTAAGTAATCCACTCCAGCTCTCCCAGGGAGGCTGGGTGGATTAAAATTAAAATTTTAAAAAATAGTGTTGGGAGAAATGTGTATGTATGTGTCTGTAAGTGTGTGTCTATGTTAGTGAATGTTTGTGTGTGATGGTCAATGAGTGCGTGCGTCTGTCAGTGAGAGTGTGCGTCTGACAGTGTGTGTCCAAGTAATAGTGTGTGTATGTCACTGTGAGTGTATATGAGAGTGTGTGTATGTGTCTGTCAGTTAGTGTGCATCTGTCAGTTAGAGTGTGTGTCTGTCAGTGTGTGTCCAAGTAATAGTGTGTGTGTATGTCATTGTTTGTCAGTGTAATGCTGAACTACTGGAACGCAACTGCAGAAAACTTTTAATTACATCAATTTATAATTTTATCCTTTTTTGTTATTGAATTGCAGGAGTGGATACTGTAGCTTTAAACCCTTATAGCAGGTTGTTAGTTGCAGGAAAAAAATAAGCCACTGAAGTTTTGCACGAAGCCAAGCAGTCCCAATTAAGGATAGTGCAGAGAATGCATTCAGAATTAGTTTGAATTAATTGTAGTAGAATTAGCTACAGGCGAGTTTAACAATGAGGCAGGTTCTTATTTGTAACTGAGAGCAATTGGATTGAAGGAAGAAAAACTTAGCTTAAGAGGCAGTTCTTATTTGCAACTGAGAGCAATTGGATTGAAGGAAATAGTACTTAGCTTATGAGGCAGTTTTAGGTAACTGGAGAGATCAATTAATCAGTTCCTTAGGGGAAGGAGAAGAAGTCCGTTTAACAATCCGAGGTCGAGGAGTGGAGAAGGAGGGAAGCCGTTTTCAGAGCAATTTCGGTACACGGAGTAGATTCAATTGAAATAGAGTAGCCGGTAAGAGTTTCACAGACACCTGTTCAATAATCCAGCGCTTTGAATCTGGCGCGGTCTTCCTATGTAGCGTGGGAAGACCGCGTCAGAAAAAGGGGCGGGGCAAAGCTCCGTGAACCCGGAAGTGGGTTAATTCGGCGAAACCCGGCAGGTATAACCTGACAGTACCCCCTCCCCATGGGGCACCCTCTGGGTGCACTTCACCTTGGTTTGGAGGGGTAGCGCCTGTGGAATGCAGCAACCAATCTATTTGCATGAACAACAGATGAATCTTCCCAAGTGTCTTCATCAACCCCATAACCTTTCCATCTAATAAGGTATTGTAGGGAGCCACGGTGGATACGTGAATCCAAAATCTTATGTATTTCTGTAACGGACCGTTTTGCACACAAGGGGTAAAAACCGTTTAGGCGATCGGCCCCCTTTCCAGAGATCCAGGCACAGCTACTGCAGAACACCAAAACTCACGAACTGGATACAAAATAGCACTCCAACTCCCGAACTGGAACCTCCCAAATAGCTGCTAGCAGACGAACAGGAAAAGCAGACGAACAGCTTACACTCCTGGCAATCAGTCTCTAACAGCATACAGTGAATCCCCCCAAGAACGAGACAAGGCTCCGTGTTGAGGGTCAAGCAGTGGTCTGAGGTGCTGGCACACCCAGCCTGGTTTTTATTACAGTCTTGCAAATACAGGACCGCCCACAGGGAGGTATAAAACAACCAATCACATCACAGTTACATCCCACATATTCCCTCCCCTTATCCTGAGAGGAAACTCAATTATACATACAGTTAAAACATACTTTCTACCCAACTTTCATAACTCTAAAACCATACATCACATTCACATAAAATTACATATGCACAATCAATCCATTCAGGGGAACAACATATTCAAAAATGGCACAAATCAGACAAGGGGTTCAAAAGTTAGTAAAAAGTCCTTTGTGACTAAATGAAGCATGGCTTTCTGGCCCAAACCAGTTTCAGAGTCTTCTATCCTGGAGATAAGTAATTCAATTATCTCCCAGGATAGACACAAGACTCCATTAAGCACATGGTTGCAAAAAGACACAAAACACTTTAAAATACATAAAGTCACGTTTATTACATAAAACACAGACATGTAACATATCCCCCGATAGCTCAGGTCTGAGCGCACATTATTAAGTGAATGGCGCTCAGACCACACGAATACAGTTTAATCACCATGGAGCCAAAGTCTTTACAGTCAGTTTCATACAAATGGGCTCCATGGGATTCCTATCTGGGGTATAACACATTCAAACAAATCTACTGAACCCCAGGCAGAAAAGCACGAATACAGCTTTTCTGCAGGCAAAAATAAAGTCTTTTAAAAGGGGGCCATAGTCCAAAGGCAGCAGGCGAGCAACCAGGCTTCTCCAATGCAATGTGGCGAGATTGGTCTCGTCACAATTTCATATTCCTCTTCACCGTGGACAATGACAGGTTCAGGAGATGTCACCACTTCCCTATTGAAAGGATCGGGGATATGTGGTTTAAGCAAGGAGACATGGAATACTGGATGAAGTTTGAAACTTGGAGGAAGTTTTAGTTTAACAACGTTATCATTGATTACTGCTATTACTTGAAAAGGACCAAGAAAGAGAGAGCTCAATTTTTTTTGAGGGGCGGTTGGTGGTTATATTTCTTGAAGAGAGCCAGACAAGATCTCCTATTTTGTAATTAGGAGGAATTTTTCTTTTATTGTCAAAAAACTTTTTCTGGTTATTTAAAGCGAGTTGAAGATTCTCCCGTAATTTGAGAAATAGGGAGGACATAAAATCGTTTCTGGATGAAACAGTAGGATTGGATGAAGCAATGGTTTGGATGGGAAATGAAGATGGATGGAACCCATAGTTCGAGAAGAAGGGAGTCATTTTCGTACTGGTGTGAATAGAATTGTTATAAGAAAATTCAGCCATAGGTAACCATGTGGTCCAGTCATCTTGTAGGTATGAACAATAATATCGCAGATACTGTTCCAAGCATTGATTGACCCTCTCCGTTTGCCCATTAGTTTGGGGATGATAGGTGGATGAGAGTTTGCGTTGAATTTGAAGGGAGGAACACATCTCTTTCCAGAATTTGGAGGTAAATTGTGTCCCTCTATCTGAAATAATTTCTTCAGGGAATGAGGTGAAATAATATATCCTAGAAAAGAGAATTCAGTAACTTCAAAAAGGCATTTCTCGGGTTTAGCGTATAATTTGTGTGTTCTCAATCTAGATAGAACCCATCTTACATGCTTCCTATGTTCGTCCAGATTGTTGGAATATATTAAGATATCATCTAAGTAGATAATAACACATACATCCAATAGATCTCTGAAGATATCATTTATAAAATGTTGAAATGTTGCGGGGGCATTACAGAGCCCAAAAGGCATCACAAGATATTCGTAGAGACCATATCTTGTCCGGAAGGCGGTCTTCCATTCATCATCCTGTTTTATTCTAATAAGGTTGTATGCGCCACGGAGGTCTAATTTAGTGAATATAGTTGCGGTTCTCAACCTTTCAATTAATTCATTTATTAGAGGAAGAGGATAACGATTTTTAATCGTTATTTTGTTTAAGGCTCTGTAATCTATAATGGGACGGATGGTTTGGTCCTTATTTCTCACAAAGAAAATACTAGAAGCAGCTGGGGAGGTAGAGGGTCTGATGAACCCTTTACGTAAATTTTCATTGAAGTATTCTTTTAAGGTTTCTAATTCCTTTTCAGAGAGTGGATAAATATGGCCATAAGGAATAGGAGATCCGGGTATGAGATCTATTGGGCAGTCATATACCCGATGAGGTGGGAGTGTTTCGGCTTCTTTTTTACAAAAGACATCTGCGAAATTGGAGTAGAACGTAGGTATAACTGGTTCTTTAGTGATTTGGAGAATGGGAATATGTTGTAAGCATGTTCTTTTACAGAAGTCAGAGGTGAAAGAAATGGTGAAAGGAGACCATTTAATTAGCAGATTATGGATTTTTAACCAATTAATCCCTAGAATGACTGGATAAAGTGGAGATTTAATAACATCAAAGATAAGGAATTCAGAATGAACGTTGTTGGTAATCATTCTTAGAGGAATTGTCTCATTTTTTATGGGTCCTGAGGATATATATGAGCCATCAATAACTCTGACTGGAACAAAATTAGTTTTACGAACACAAGGGATTTTATTTTTTGTAACAAAGGAAAAATCAAGAAGGGCTCCATTAGCACCTGAATCGATAATGGCCTCAGTCATAATTCTTTTTGTGTCCCACTGTAATATGAGAGATATAGAAAAATAAGTAGATATTTTTTTTTTTTTAGGACGTTTAATATAGAAGTAGATGAATGATGCTTACCACCTTTTGAATGTTTCAGAAGAGGACATTCAGGAATTAGATGTTCTTTTGAAGCACAATACATACATAGGTTTAATTGTCTCCTTCTTATTCTTTCTTCAGAAGTAAGGGGACTTCTTATTATACCTACTTCCATAGGTTCAGTTTGAATAGGAATTTTTTCAGGCAATTTTGGAGGAGTGAAGGGTTTTCTCCAAGTAGAATTAGTGAGAACTTTTTCAGCCCTTCTTTCTCTTAGACGTCTATCAATACTAATGGAAAGTTGGATCAATGTGTTTAAAGTAGGAGGGAGTTCGGTACGGGAGAGTTCATCTTTTACAGCTTCGGATAATCCGAGACGGAATTGATTGCGTAAGGTAATGTTGTTCCATTGGGTTTCAGTAGCCCATCTTTTAAATTCTGCAATATAATCTTTAACAGGTCTATTCTTTTGGTGTAGAGTTCTGATGGTTAAATCTGCAGTAGTTTGTTTATAAGGATCTTCATATAATAGAGTCATAGCTTCAAAGAACTCATCCAATGAATCTAATATGGGGTCATCATTCTCTAGAAAGGAATGTGCCCAGGCCATAGGTTCACCTCTTAGAAAGATCACAGAACAGACCTTAGATCTTTCAGTAATATAAGATCTAGGTCTTAAAGCTATCAGAAGTTTGCAAGAATTTAAGAACTCTCTGTACTTTGATCTATCTCCATAAAATTTTTCTGCGTTACAGACAGCAGGATCACTAGCCGATTGAAGAGCGGCATGAGGAAGATGACCTTGTATGTCTCTGACATATGTTAATATTCTCTCGTTTGTAATTTGCAATTCTTGTAAGCCCTGAGCAATTGTATCAACTCTATTTGTCAGGGCAGAGACTTGAGAGTTAATATCTGCTGGTTCCATTGAAAAGGCTGGATTATTCTGTAATGCTGAACTACTGGAACGCAACTGCAGAAAACTTTTAATTACATCAATTTATAATTTTATCCTTTTTTGTTATTGAATTGCAGGAGTGGATACTGTAGCTTTAAACCCTTATAGCAGGTTGTTAGTTGCAGGAAAAAATAAGCCACTGAAGTTTTGCACGAAGCCAAGCAGTCCCAATTAAGGATAGTGCAGAGAATGCATGCAGAATTAGTTTGAATTAATTGTAGTAGAATTAGCTACAGGCGAGTTTAACAATGAGGCAGGTTCTTATTTGCAACTGAGAGCAATTGGATTGAAGGAAATAGTACTTAGCTTATGAGGCAGTTTTAGGTAACTGGAGAGATCAATTAATCAGTTCCTTAGGGGAAGGAGAAGAAGTCCGTTTAACAATCCGAGGTCGAGGAGTGGAGAAGGAGGGAAGCCGTTTTCAGAGCAATTTCGGTACACGGAGTAGATTCAATTGAAATAGAGTAGCCGGTAAGAGTTTCACAGACACCTGTTCAATAATCCAGCGCTTTGAATCTGGCGCGGTCTTCCTATGTAGCGTGGGAAGACCGCGTCAGAAAAAGGGGCGGGGCAAAGCTCCGTGAACCCGGAAGTGGGTTAATTCGGCGAAACCCGGCAGGTATAACCTGACAGTACCCCCTCCCCATGGGGCACCCTCTGGGTGCACTTCACCTTGGTTTGGAGGGGTAGCGCCTGTGGAATGCAGCAACCAATCTATTTGCATGAACAACAGATGAATCTTCCCAAGTGTCTTCATCAACCCCATAACCTTTCCATCTAATAAGGTATTGTAGGGAGCCACGGTGGATACGTGAATCCAAAATCTTATGTATTTCATATTCCTCTTCACCGTGGACAATGACAGGTTCAGGAGATGTCACCACTTCCCTATTGAAAGGATCGGGGATATGTGGTTTAAGCAAGGAGACATGGAATACTGGATGAAGTTTGAAACTTGGAGGAAGTTTTAGTTTAACAACGTTATCATTGATTACTGCTATTACTTGAAAAGGACCAAGAAAGAGAGAGCTCAATTTTTTTTGAGGGGCGGTTGGTGGTTATATTTCTTGAAGAGAGCCAGACAAGATCTCCTATTTTGTAATTAGGAGGAATTTTTCTTTTATTGTCAAAAAACTTTTTCTGGTTATTTAAAGCGAGTTGAAGATTCTCCCGTAATTTGAGAAATAGGGAGGACATAAAATCGTTTCTGGATGAAACAGTAGGATTGGATGAAGCAATGGTTTGGATGGGAAATGAAGATGGATGGAACCCATAGTTCGAGAAGAAGGGAGTCATTTTCGTACTGGTGTGAATAGAATTGTTATAAGAAAATTCAGCCATAGGTAACCATGTGGTCCAGTCATCTTGTAGGTATGAACAATAATATCGCAGATACTGTTCCAAGCATTGATTGACCCTCTCCGTTTGCCCATTAGTTTGGGGATGATAGGTGGATGAGAGTTTGCGTTGAATTTGAAGGGAGGAACACATCTCTTTCCAGAATTTGGAGGTAAATTGTGTCCCTCTATCTGAAATAATTTCTTCAGGGAATGAGGTGAAATAATATATCCTAGAAAAGGCATTTCTCGGGTTTAGCGTATAATTTGTGTGTTCTCAATCTAGATAGAACCCATCTTACATGCTTCCTATGTTCGTCCAGATTGTTGGAATATATTAAGATATCATCTAAGTAGATAATAACACATACATCCAATAGATCTCTGAAGATATCATTTATAAAATGTTGAAATGTTGCGGGGGCATTACAGAGCCCAAAAGGCATCACAAGATATTCGTAGAGACCATATCTTGTCCGGAAGGCGGTCTTCCATTCATCATCCTGTTGTATAACCTGACAGTCAGTGTATATGAGAGTGTGTGTCTGTCAATGAGTGTATATGTCTGTCAGTGAGTGTATGTGTCTGTCAGTGAGTGTATGCGTCTGTCAGTAAAAGTGCGGCCTTGACAGAAAGGGGTGGGGAAAATGTAAATTAAGGGGGGTGTGCCTGAGCACCATACTGCGTAGGGCAGCACAAATCCTAAATACACCACTGACTATACTCCCTTGGATCACAACGATTGCTCTTGTAAGAGCAGCCTGCTTCGCTCTCTGGAATAGGAGAGGTCTACCCACTGGAAGCTGGATCCTGGTATTGGGTCCAGGGTGGGTGGAGGACAGCGAGACCCCAACCAAGCTGTGGCGGTTTGTAGGGTTTTACGGTGGTTATGGTGTTCCGGTGCAGTGTTTATGGTGCTCGCAAGTACTAGGGAGCAGCGACTGGTGGAGGTACCCGGTTGGGGTGCCAGGCGGTCCTTCACATAGGTTGGCAGCGGTGGGTTTCGCTGCCTACTGAGTATAGAAGCATCTTGGAGACACCGGTATCGTTGGATTTATAATTGAAGGCAGTGCCCCTGGTTGCGCAGGAACTCCGTGAGATGGGGCAAGCCAGTCCCCAGGCAACGTCCCCATATGACGAGGAGTTCCAAAGGAGACTACAAGAGCTGGCTTTGAGAGATGGTATAAGGCAAGATCTCTGGTACGAGGCCCTGAAGGGAACGTAAGCTTCAGGGGGAGAGAGCCTTCCCAGTCCAGAACAGTGCAGACAGAGGCAAGAGGCGCTGAGGACGTCTCTCCTGGGAGAGCAGCCCCTGGACGAGTGTGTCGTGTTACTCCACTACCTGGCTGGATGAGGTGTACCGGCACTACTATGATGGTACTCAGTGCAGAGGTGCCCCTGGATGGTCCAGAGGGTTATGACTATGATGGCCCTGGTCTTCTGTGGGAGGCACTGGAGGAGGTCAGTGATTTTGGGAGCCCAGAGGAGTCACAGTATTGCGATATCTGGGAACACCGTGTAGTTGTGCTGGAGATCCCTAATACTGCAGGACTGGGAGCAGACATCATCTGTCTGATCAGGTTGGAATGGGTACTGGAGCTGGACTACAGAAGCCTGCTAGATGCAGTGCAGCGGAAAGTCCTCAACGCAGAGGATGATGTTGGCTGGGTAACTAATGGAGAGAAGATTTTCTGTGTCAGGGTGGCGGTCCGGTGCCCGGGACCCAGACACCGTCCGGGCGGCGGTGTGTGGACCGGGACCCAGTATGCCTGATGTTCAGAGTAGAAGTCACAGTGTGGAGGTGGATTAGCAGGGTCTGGTGCAGGGTACCAGCGTTTGTACAGCCACATACTAGAACCCTGATTCAGCTTATGCGGATCCCAGGAACTAGGAGCTTGGAATTAAGCAGACCTCCCAGGAGCTGAATAGGGAGGCTCTGCAGCAGGAGTGTATCCAGTACTGAAGCAAGGCAAGACTAGAGATAGGCACCATGCATGAAAACAAGATAAAACTAGGAGAACCCAGAACCAGAACAGGATAGAAAGCAAAACCCAGAACATGTACACAAGACATGAGGAAAACAAGAACATAACATGGGCATGACTGGACAGGACTGGGATTACAAGACTAAATAAAACAGGATAAGAGATACAAGGTAAAACAAGAGGAGACATAACTAAGCACTATATATGAAAAGTATGGAGATTTAGTCACATTATATGATCATACATTGCACAAGCCTGCCAACAACGCCAATGTACCCCATATCTGGCAGGTCCTACACTGCCTAATGTTCGCTAAAAAAAACCACAATAGCACTTACCTGCAAGAAAGGGCAGAGACTTGAAACATTGCTGCAGGTCCAGACTGAAACAAAAGGAAAATGGAAAACAAACGGGTGTGGCAACATAAAACAAACATTTAAATGAATCCGAGAGACTGGGAAATCCAGGGACGGACTATAAGAAAGAAAACCAGACATAGAATAGAAAACCAGAAAACCAAGAAAAACTAAACAAGAATTGAAAAAAGAGTACTGGATACCAGAAGCCATTGCCAGAATGATCCGCAGCGAGGAACAGGATGTGACATTCGGTCCCTCTACTCACTAGCTAGCATCACTGGTAGTGGGGAGATACGGTCCCACTACCCAGCAACAGGCAGCGTTACCAGGAGTCGAGACAGTTGGTCCGACTCCCCAGCAGCAGCAGCAGCAGCAGCAGGATTTAAAGGGACAAGAGACCACCAATCTCTCTCCCCAGCACCAGGCAGCGTTCCAGGGAGAAGAGACAGCCGGTCTTTCTCCTCAGTGGCAGCTTACCTTACAGGGAGAGGAAACGACCGGTCCCCCTTCCCAGTGGCAGCCAGAGATACCGGAAGAGGAGACAGCTGGTCCCTCTTTTCAATTACAGGGGGACCTTATGGGATCAGTCGATCCTACTCCTCAGCGGCAGCATACCGTACAGGGAGAACGTATAATCGGTCCCCCTCCCAGCGACAGCCGGAGTTACCAGGACAGGAGACAGCTGGTCCCTTTCCCCAGTCACAGTAGAAGCCCATGGGAGTGGAGATGACCAGTCCCACTCCCCAGCAGTGGTGCCTGTTGGCCCAAGACAGGACACCCGAAATAGATGGTGCAGATGGGACAGCGGTCTCTGCACCAGACCTACAGGGATGCTGTCTCAGGTCCCCAACAGGAGTACCAGAGGGAGGAGGTAGATGATCCCTCCCTGCAGCAGCGAATTCCCAGCCAGGTCCTCGCAGGACATCATGCTCTGGACAAGGGACAAAGGGAGGGCAGAGGCCAACAGTTATAAGCTCTTCTGCTGGGGTGCTTGGGACATAGTCCAGTTCAGTAGCCAGGGGAACATGGGGGTCAGTGGGGGTTAACATCTCCTCTGTTAACTCTGGGACCAAGTTAGGAGTTAGCTGGGGAGGGGATAATTGGCTTACCACCTCCTCCTGATACACCTGCGATGGCAGCTGGGGATCTGGACAGGCTGTCCAGCATCCCTGTGGGTCAGGCACAGAGACCACGGTCCCATCTGCGCCATCTGGAAGATTGGTGTCTCCCCTTGGTAGGGTAAGCTGCTGCTAGGGAGAGAGGGTGCTGTGCTCCTCTCCCTGAATCATAGGCTACCGCTGGAGAGGGAGATGGACTGTCTCCACTCCCGTAACATTGTCCTGCTGCTGGAGAAAGAGACCAACTGTCTCTGTTCCTTGTAGGACACACTGCTGCTGAGGGGTAAAGACGACACCTTCGGCCCCCTGGAACTCACACTGCTGCCGGGGAAGAAGGATGACACCTTCGGCTCTCTGTAACTCACACTGCCGCTGGGGAGGAAGGACAGCACCTTCGGCTCCCTGGGACTCACTCTGCCGCTGGGGAGGAAGGACAACACCTTCGGCTCCCTGGTACTCCCACTGCCGCTGGGGAGGAAGGACGACACCTTCGGCTCCCTGGGACGCACACTGCCGCTGGAGATTGGGTGTCCATAACCTCAACCCCCACAGTTTTTGCTCAAAGACCATTGCTGCATGGTTCTCAGCACTTAACTGATGCATTACTTGGAAGGCCACCGCGTTCGGAGGGTCTGGGCCATAGCAGACCAACCACCTCTTTATCTCCTCAATGTAAGCGTCATCGTAAGCGTCCTCATAGCGACGTATCAGGTTGAGGTGCTCTTCGCAGGGTTCTATCCAGGGTCTTGCTCACTCCATGCTGTTGTAGATAGGGACGCTGCGCAGTGGCTGGCGTTGCCCTCAGTAACCTCTCATATGATACCAGTGTCTCCGAGCTGCTTCTTCTCACACTAGGACGCCATCCCACTGCTGCCACCACTGTAACGGATCACCTGGCACCCAGACTGGGTACCTCCGTTGAAGGATGCTCCTAGTGCTTAAAGAGAGCTCCAAGCGCTCCGCCAGACACCACGAACCGTCGCAGCTTGGTTGGGGTCTTGCCGTCTCCTACCCACCCTACACCTACGACAAGGCTCCAGGTTCCAGTGGGTGAACCTCTCCTCCAAGAGAGTGAAGCAGGAACAAGCTCTTAAAAGAGCTTAGTAGTGATTAGCTAAGGGAGTATGCAGAGCATAGCAATCCCTTGTAGTGACATTGCAATTCCCCCAATAAGAGACAGGACTCTAGATTGAGGGTGAAGTAGAACTGTCTGTACTGGCACATACGGCCTCTTTTATTCACATTCTACAAACATAGTACTGCCCACAGGTTTTTGAAGTACAACCAATCAACACATTATCACACAGCTAACACTCCCATTCATTACATCAGAAATCCTCCCCTCTGCCTGTGATACAATTATCTCAACACAATAGACTAACTTAATTATCACAGACAGAGAAATACAGTATTATAAAACATCACAGGGACACCAAAACATGCAATAACCCCATAAATCCTCGGAACCGGGGGATCTGGGTGAACCACATATCCAAAATTCACCCAGATCCGTTCAGTAGTTTGGGAGATACAGTTTAATGCAGATTCCGCAGAACATATACAGGCTATATGAAAAATAATTACTGTTAAATGTGTCCCCTGTTGTATAGTTTAAAACTCCTGCACAATGTCTTTGTGCACCAAATACCGGCAAGATGGCACCGTGTAGAAAAGTCCAAACAGTGTCTGTGAGTTAAAATGGCCGCCATCCATTGTTCTCACCATGTGCTTCATCCATTGTTCTCACCATCCCAGGGCCATAGTCGCAGGGCAGAAGGCTGGCAAACAGACCCCTCCAAAAACCAGTGGCGAGGTTACTTTCGCCACAGTGTGTAATTATAGACTAAAGTATGAGCTGTTACCTTTTTTCTACTTCTCTCTTCTGTATCCCAATATTATATATATATGCATAAAATATTAACAATAAAAAAATTATACATTAAAAAAAACAAACGATAAGACTACACATTGGTGAACGCCTGGAGACTAAGGTCGGAGGGGGTCGGGTAGAAGATGCGCAGATACATTGAATGAGATAGAAATCCAAGCAAATGTGTATTTGTGTATTGTTTTATGTTTTAGTTTATATCCTTTGTTCATGGTTCTGCTTAAGTAGAGACCTTACGAAATACCTAATCCTGCAAATGTATCTTAATAGCTTTTAGATAAAAAGGTCAAGGTCATTGGACACAGTTTTATTCACAGTGGTTCATGGTTCTGTGCTGCACTATGCCCCTACTAGCTACAGGCCACGGAAGAGGAAGTTCGGCTATTAGCCTTGAGTAAAATATAATACCGGCCTACAACAAAGGTACGCAAGTGCTGGTCACTATTATCGACCCATAACAGTTGATCGACATCACGAAATCCACACAGTGTATATATATTACTGTATTTATCGTGAACCATTTGTCATTGTGCAACATTATGTAACATCAATATGTATGAAATATGTTGTTTGTGGATATGCACTGTATGTGTAATATACCTACCATGACATGTCAAAACATCTGTGAAACTCAATAGAAATTACATTTAAAACAAAAGATACAAAATGAAAGTTATTATTATTATTTTGTAGAGCTTAAACTAGCTCTAAGTAAAATTGCTTGCAGCGGTACAATCCCCACTGACGGATATAAAACGCTGAAGGATAATATCGCAGCGTACAGATGGTTATATATATATATAAAAAATTTGATAGAGCAGTATATCGCTCAAATATCTTTGCATGGGTGGTTTAACCCCACCAGCAATATGGATTGGAGTAGATGTCCAAAATTTTAGTTGGATGTGTCCAAAACATATAAAATAGTTAAAAACTAGTAAAAATCAAGAAATGGCCTAGCACATATAATAAATGAAAACCAAATATACTTTAATGCTAAAAGACATAAAACAAATACTACACAGTGTGTTTCACCAATAAAGGACATTTTCAAGTGTTTTTGTATATTTACGTATTATATACTTTGTAGATACAGAATAAGAATCAATGCTAAACATATAAACAGTGCCAACTATAAGAAATAAAGCAGTTTAATTTTCAAAAACGGTATTACCATGTCAAAGGCTTTGGTGCAATGTAAAATTTCAGATGGTAAACAAGGAATAAATAACAGTTATGGTATTTATGAAAGGAATACTCTAAGCACCATAACCACTACAATGCACTGTTGGGGTTATGGTGCCACGGGTGTCCTGCTGATGCCCCCCCCCCCAGCTTCCATTAGCTCATAAAATATGCAGCACATTGGCTGCTCTCTGCAAACTTGGTCTCTGCATTTAGTTCAGTGAAGAGAGATTTTGAAAGAGAGGACATGTATAGGAGCACCCAGTGGACACCAGGTGAAAAGTCAATCAGTTACAATACATTTGACTCCATCGGGGGGAGGATTGCCGGGGCACTCTTGGCACCATAACCACTACAGTTCACAAAGAGTGTTCCTTTAATGTTAATTCAGTAAAGCTTTATATGATTTAAGTGCTCTTCATAGACATCAACAAATCACACAGAGTATAAACCTTAAATGAGGGAATGTATGATAGAGATTATCTCCTGTGTAGGATTTTAACGCTAAGCCTAAAACATGTTCCCTGTTAAGGATATGAGAAAAAGGCCCCTGTTGTGTGAGCTCTTTGATGTATAATAAGATTTGCATGCCTGGTAAAATATTTCCCACATTGAGAACATGGGTAAGGCTTCTCGCCTGTGTGAGTTCTCTGATGTGTAATAAGATTTGAGTGCCAGCTAAAACATCTCCCACATTGAGAACATGAGTAAGGTTTTTCCCCTGTGTGAATTCTCTGGTGTATAATAAGATTTGCATGGCGTGTAAAACATTTCCTGCATTCAGAGCATGAAAATGGTTTCTCTCCTCTGTGAGTTCTCTGGTGTTTACCAAGACTAGCCTGCCGAATAAAGCATTTCCCACATTCAGAGCATGAGAATGGTTTCTCACCTGTGTGAGTTCTCTGGTGTATAACAAGATCTGAATGTTGATTAAACCGCTGACCACAGTCAGAGCATAAAAAAGGTTTTGCTCCAGTGTGGGTTTCCTGATGTCTAAGAAGATTTGAATGCCGATTAAACAGTTTCTGACAGTCAGAACAAGAGAATGGTTTCTCCCCTGTGTGAGTTCTCTGATGTTTAACAAGGTATGAAAGTTGGCTAAAACATTTCCCACATTCCAAACATGGAAACGGTCTTGCTCCACTATGAGTTTTCTGATGAATAACAAGTTGTGAGTTATACGTAAAACATTTTTGGCATTCAGAACATGAAAAAGGTTTCTCCTCCCCTGTGTGAGATCTCTGATGTAAAATAAGATGTGAGTGCTGAATAAAGCATTTCCCACATTCTGAACAAGAGTAAGGTTTTTCACCAGTATGAGTTCTATGATGTATAACAAGATTAGAATGCATGCTGAAACACTTTCCGCACTCAGAACATGAATAGGGCTTTACTCCTGTGTGAGTTCTCCCATGTGTAGCAAGACTCGACTTACGGCTAAAACATTTCCCACATTCAGAACATGAGAATGGTTTCTCCCCTGTATGAATTCTTTGATGTTTACCAAGGGATGAAAGTTGGCTAAAAGATTTCCCACATTCAGAACATGAGAACGGTCTTGCTCCACTATGAGTTCTCTGATGAATAACCAGCTGTGCGTTATATGTAAAACATTTTTGGCATTCAGAACACGAAAAAGGCTTTGTCTCCCCTGTGTGAGATCTCTGATGCAAAGTCAGATGTGAGTGCTGTATGAAGCATTTCCCACATTCAGAACATGAGTAAGGTTTTTCACCAGTATGAGTTCTACAATGTATAACAAGATTTGAATGCATGGTAAAATATTTTCCACACTCAGAACATGAATAAGGTTTTAACCCAGTGTGAGTTCTCCCATGTGTAACAAGACTTGATTTACGACTAAAACATTTCCCACATTCAGAACACAAGAATGGTTTCTCCCCCCGGTGAGTTCTCTGATGTATAATGAGTTGAGCACGCTGTCTAAAAAAAATTCCACATTCAGAACATGAGTAAGGTTTTTCTCCAGTGTGAGTTCTCAGGTGTGTTGAAAATTTTGAATAATAACGAAAACATTTCCCACATTCAGAACATGAGAAATGTTTTGCTTCTCTGTTTCTTTCATCTGTAGACATACACGATTCCAAAGGAGTCACTGTTTTTTGTAAGTTAGAGTACTTGGTAGTTTTAATAAAAGATTTATTTATACTCGTTCTTAGTGAATTTGTGTTCTTGTGACATTCCTCAACATAACGTCTGATGATGGAACCACCTGAAAGAAATTTACTTGGGGTTAATCAAACACTATACTTTTTATTTTATTATCACACTTTAAAGAACTGACAATGTTTCCTTGCTGTTTGTCAAACTGTTTATAAAAGGTTTAACATAAAATTGGGGGGGCGGGGGGACATAGTGGGGGTTTCTGCACTGCAAATATACCTTCATATAGGAAATTAAAAACTTCATAATACACTACCTTGCTGCATTGCAGGAATTTGGGTTACCCCTGACTTTGCAGAGACCCATACGCAGCATAGGGTGAAGACACCAGGCAGAGGTTTTATCAAACCTACCACAGAACTGCACTTGCGTTCCTTTTATGATTTCATATTCTGGGGTATGATATTCCTGCTATTTGCATTTTTGTCTCCTACTCTAAGGTTAGGAATTGCATGCTACCACTCATGGGCATAATTCCCTCAATCTTCTTGTTAATTTTATTCTCCTAGTTACTCATACTTATGATATGCTTTGTTTAATTGTATACATCTTCTTATTCTGTCATGATTAGAGGGCTTTCTCTGATTTAAGCTTATTTCTGCACGGGAAAATTCTAGCTCAGGTTGATTCATACAGCTTTATTCTTTTGACCTCTACACATAGATAGCGATTAACTCTCAATGATGCTGCAGAGAAACAACCCTCTGATCCACAACACCTAGCATAATGTTTTAACTCATTCACTTTTCTTCCGTTATCACCTGAAACATAAACGCCTGAATAGTCAAAGTCTTAGCTTGTTTTAATTCCAAGTGTAGTCCATGGCGATGTATTTGCTAGACAGAATTTGTGTACTAAGGCATGTGTACTCAGTAATTCTCATTAACGACATAATTATCTGAATTATCAAATATGCATTTGTTATACGTCTGTGACGAAGTGCCCTTCGCCACTTGTGCCTGGAGAGGACTGCTTGCCCGCCTCTTGCCCTGTGACTATGGCCCCTGGGATGTATTGCCCTTTAAAGACATGATTTGGGCATAATGGATTTGTGTTGTGCTGCTGCTGGCCCTTTAAGAACCATCTGGGGACATACTGTGGAGTTACTGGGTGGCCACCATTTCCTGTATCAGAAGCACATGGTGAGAACAATGGATGGCGGCCATTTTAACTCACAGACACTGTTTGGACTTTTCAACACGGTGCCATCTCGCCAGTATTTGGTGCACAGAGACATCGTGCAGTGGTTTTGGACTATACAGCAGGGGACACATTATAAAGTGATTGTTTTTCATTTAGCCTGTATATGTTCTGCAGAATCTGCATTAAACTGTATTTTCCAAAGTACTGAACGGATCTGGGTGAATTTTGGATATGTGGTTCACCCAGATCCCCCGGTTCCAAGGATATACTTTTTATGGGGTTATTGCATGTTTTGGGGTCCCTGTGTGTTTTATGAAACTGTATAATTTCTGGCCAGCAGATAATTGAGCTTTGTGTATTGTAGAAACTCAATTATCTAGCCTGGCCCAGAGGAGGAGTTTTGTGTTGCATAAATTGTGAGTTCTGTGTGCCAGTAAATTAGTCTTGTTCCAGCATTAAGCCTTGGCTCATGTTTGGGGGAAGGGATACCTACACTCTGGGGATTGCTATAATCACTTACTCCCCAGAGGAAGCTCTTGCAATAGCTTGATTTGTTCCTGTTCCTGCTCTCTGGGGAAAGAGAGGTTCACCCACTGGAAGCTGGATCCTGGCCTTGGGTCCAGGGTGGGTGGAAACAGCAGAGACCCCGGCGCAGTTGCATCGCTGGAAGTGGGGTCTGCAGTGCTGATGGTGTCGGTTGGAGTGCTTGGAGTCCTCAGCGAGCACTAGGAGCATCGATTGGCGGAGGTACTCAGTCGGAGTGCCAGCGTTCCGTCACAACGTCTAAGCTTGTTCATATACAAATTACAAAAAAGTGCAATTCCAATTCTACACCTGGTTTCCGTAATTTGAAGACTTGAGTATTGTACATGCCTACATGTTGTAACATAACAGCTTAGCTGAAAGCTGGTATAATAGCAGCTTGCCAACCCATACTTTCAATGTTAGCCGATAGAATATCACATAATGCAGACACACGCACAAGACACTAGATAATGAAATGGTTTGAGATTTCTAAAAAAAAAAAGAAACCTCTATTTAGGGTATAAATAATAGCACAGCTACAAAAAGACAACTCAACTGGAAAAAATAGAGGCTCCACTAACAGGTCTCTAATAGTGCAAATGTGAGAGAAGAATTATTAAATAAAAATTTAATAAAATATCGGCAATGTACAGATCACTCCTGGATATTTTATTAAATTTTTATTTAATAATTCTTCTCTCACACGCACAAGACACACCTGGAACTGGCATACATCAGAACTGACGGACGCATTCACACACAACACACCCACCATTACACCCATCTTTGGGTGGCAGGGCCGGCTTATCCCACATGTACAACTACACGAGGAAGTGGAACCCGTGGTTGCCTAAGCTTGAAACTGTTTAGCCTGCAACACTCACTTCTTTAAGCCACTGTAGTATACACATGAATACCCAGCCCGACATAGTGTTCTACAACACATATCTAACTTGATAATACGAACACCCATATCCAAATGTCTATAATTTTCTAATTCATTTGTATAGACCTTATCACAAAATAGCTAACTGCTATATGCTTACTCAACCTAGACATCCTTGACTAGCATGGTATAATCTACATTTAACACAAAAAATGTGCAAGAAATCTGAATGTCCCGACAATGCCATAATATGTATGTTAATACTTGTGTTTGGCCCGCTGTCGTGGCATGGCAAACCTGTTATGTTCACTATTTGCAGAAAAGATTGACACAAAAAATACTTCATAATAAGGGTTTTTATAATCATTTTTAAAAAGTGAAGGTAAAGCCACTGTAGCTAAAAGCTCCTGTTCGGTGATTCAATGGTTAAAAATCTACTTTCTTTTTTGTAAAAAATTAAAACAATGCAAAATATCCACACATAGCAGTATACTAAATGCCCCCACCAGTACTGAGAAGATTAACTGTCTACATGTCTCTTTTGTGGTAAATAAAGATGGTAGTATCCTAACGTTCACTTATAAAAAACCCATGGACCCAAGTTATCAAAAATATTCCTGTTGGATAGTTTAGTAGATTGTGCAGGAGCTGCACACAGGAAGACACTTTACTGCAACAGGCTGCGCAACTAAGATACATGCTGAGAAAAAGGAAATATCCAGCGTGAGCCATTAGTAGGCCTTTGGAGATGTGGCGGTCTGCCAGAGTAGCACTGCCATGGATACCCTTTTTCCAATATAAAACGGCAATAATCCCAAAGGGCAGAATATTACTGGTGTAGCATAAAACCCCCACACATGAGCCAAGGCTTAAAGCTGGGAGAAGACTGGTTTAATGGAAGTAGAGGCATCAAATTTATACAGTTGGTAAACTCCTCCTCTGTCCCCGAGAGATAGCTGAGTCAGGAACTGTACAAACTCTATCTTTAGGGACAGAAAAATATAAAAACTTTTGAACACCCCAAAAGTACCCCCAATATACTAGGAAACCCCACAATCACTGGATAGCCTGAATCTGGGCGAACAATATATCCAAAAATCACCCAGATCCGTTCAGTAGATTTGGATCACCATCACTGGGAAGTTCTGACCGGTCTGCCACGAGGTTGAAGTCCAAAATAGTTCCAGGGAACTTGTGACAAGAGCCGGTCTCCGTTAATGGGGTTTTGGACGAAAACCACATAAGTTAGACGAAAGCCGAGTTGTGTAGAATGCTCCCCCTGTTCGGTAGTCTATAATTCCCGAACGCTGTTTATGTTAGTGTAGTGTGATGGGAACGGACAGCAGGTCCATGATGACCGGTGTTCGCGGAAGTGCCTGGCCAAAATCAGTTCCAGGCACTCGACGATCAAGACCCGCTGCCAGCGTTCAAGAGACAAAATGTCCCCCATCCATTGTCCTGACCACGTGCATTCGAATGCACGAAATGGCAGCCACCCAGTGGAACATTCTATTAACTGGTTCTGTTGCGGTTTTCATACAAAATACATAACATTCCACGTTTTAATTGGTCTCTCGGCTGGTCTCGGTTTGGGAACCGAACAAAATAAACAAAATAAAATTACACATGAATCCAGTTCTGCGAAAGGAGACGAAAGTGATGGGGATATTCTTTCACAGGAGACATCCCAGAATAAGGATAGGAATGAACTGTTACGGACAAATAGATATAGACATGTTGATAAAGGTCTAAATGAGGGACAGACTTAATTTTTAACAACCTTGAGTAGACAGTTCCAGAATATTCGTGGTATTGTTGAGAGGAATTTATCTATTTTGAAAGGTGATGAGGTTTTGATCACCATTTTGCAGAAGAACATCAAGTTTGTGGCCTGAAGGACACCCATTTTATCCAGTAGGCTATTCCTAGTCTTTATTTTAATAAAGAAGTGAGGGAATAGATGAACCATAAATCATTTTTTATTGAATTTTCATATGAAGATAGGGGTACAGAAGAGGAAAAAAAGGGGGAGAGTGGTTAATATGAACCAGCTGTTAACAGTGGCAAGATAACCCATACCTCACCTGCTCAATATATCCAGGTCTTGGACCTGAGAAGGGAATGGTAGGAGTTATTCCAATGCGGGGTCAAAGTCTGGTTAAAAAACACAAACAACAAAACAAAACAAAAAAAACGGGTGATTTAATAAATAAATAAATATATATATATATATATATATATATATATATATATATATATATATGTGTGTGACGAGAGCAATCTCGCCACATTGCATTGGAGAAGTCTGGTTGCTCGCCTGTTGCCTTTGGATTATGGCCCCATGTTAAAAGGCTTGATTTTCCCCTGCAAAGACAAGAAAGCCGGGTCATTTGGTGCTTGCCCTGTTTGAGCAGTGATACCCCAGATATCCAAATGTGCTTGCCTCTAAAAATTTATCCCACTCTTGAAAAAACTATTTAAGTTGTGGTGGAATAGTCATCAGAGACTGTACAGATGTTTAAAAGGACACTGTAGGCACCCAGACCACTTCAGTTCTTTGAAGTGGTCTGGGTGCTATGTCCCTTTTGCACTTTGTTCCAGAGAGCTGAAATGTTTACATTGCAGCTCAAAGTCTGCCCACAGTGGTTGTCTACCAGAGAGCAACTAGAGGGCTTCCTCTATCGAAACAGACCTTTGGTCCGGTATCTGACGCTAGACGCCCTCATGCTACGAATGAGGACCTCTGCCGTCAGATTTTCCCCCATAGGAAAGCATTGAATAATGTTTTCCTATGGGGAAAACCTAATGTGAGCACGGCCATTGCCGCGCATGTGCATTAGATATCCCCCGCCGGAAAGAGCATAGGCAGAGCCTGACCCAGTGCACTGAATTCAGGTAAGTGGCTGAAGGGGTTTTAGCCCCTTCAGCTCCGCGGGATGGGGGCGCGAGAGAGGGGGCACTGTAGGGAACTATAGTATCAGGAAAACGGCTCCCTTTAAACAGCAACTAGATGCATACTTGCTAAAACTTAATATTCAAGGATATCATTTTTAAATTGTAGGGTAATAGCTTCTTGATCCAAGGATAAATCTGACTGCCATTCTGGAATCAAGAAGGAATTTTTTCCTAGTTTGTTGCAAAATTGGAAGTGCTTCGAATGAGCTTTTTTGCCTTCTTCTGGATCAACAGCTAAAAACAGGAAGAACTTGAGGAAAGCAGAACTTGATGGGCACATCGCTGTAACCTTGTTACAATATGGTGCAGTATAATGTTAGCAATACAAAATAATATTAAAAATACACAAACATTTAACACAGAACAAGTAAGAAATAGAGTTAACCATGATTACAGGTGCATTCTGTACCGAGGTATGTTGATAGGAATCTCTTTTGGATCAATAGCATAAAACAAATGTGGGGAATGGTTGCACTTGATGGACACATGTCTCTTTTCATCCTTTTTTACTATGTAACTAGGAGGCAGGTTGCCAAAAAAAAAAAACCTTGAATGACTGCAAAAGATCTGCACCAAGACTTGGTGGCAACAGGCACTGAGATTTTAGTGAGCACAACAAGGCGCATACTAAACGCAAAAGGTTTCCATGTCAGAACTCCAAGACGTGCACCACTACTGACCCAACAGCTCAAGAAAAGTCGGCTCCAGTATGCTCAAAATCATATAAATGAGCCATAAAAAAGTTTTGGGATTCTCTTCTGTGGCGCAATGGAACAAAACTGGAACCCTTTGGCTTGTCTGGAGGGAGAAGAATGAAGCATATGCTAAAAAGAACACTCTTCCTACAGTTAAGCATAGTGGTGGCTCAGTGATATTTTGGGGTTTCTAAATCCTCTGGCACTGGAAACCTGGAACATGTGGAAGTCAAGATGGATTCATTGAAATATCAGAAAATCCTAGGAAAAAATGTCATGCGTCTATGAGAAAGCTGAAGCTTGGGTGTCATTGGACTTTCCAACAAGACAATGATCCCAACCACACATCAAATTCCACCAAGCCTCGGTTTCAGAAGAAGTCTTGGAAAATTCTACGGTGGCCGACGCATCCAACACATAGAAAATCCCTGGTTGGATTTGAAGAAGGTGGTTGTAGCACGCAAATTCAAGAAAATTACTGAATTGGAAGCAATTGCTCATGAGCAATAGGCTAAGATTCCTCAGGAATGCCGCCAGAAGTTGGTGTCTGACTCTGCATCTCGTTTGCAGCAGATCATAACAGCAAATGGTGTGCTACTAAGTACTAAAGATGCTCGCCGTGGAAGGTGGAATCATTTTTAGACTGGAGAAGTCTGTTGTATTTAGAGAAATCACTTGAAGCATTTGTTGTATTGAGCTGTTTCAATTGCCTTTGTTTGATTTGTTGAAAGATAAAAGTTTGTACATTTTGACAATACACCTGATTTTCATTGGGGGCTACATAAATTTGATTACAACTGTAATAGTAACAAAACTGTTTATTGGCTTATCAGAAGCTGATAATCGTAATTAGCTGGAGTTAAATCGAGACCATAGTATTTCGTCTTCATTCTAGCATTACAGGGTCTGGTGGCATTACCAATCTTTCAGTATTATTGACATAAATAAAATATTACTTAAAGGGTTACTTCCACAATCAGGAGCAGCTCAGTTATTTGATATAGTCATGGTGGTAGGAGTCGAAATGTGCAGCATTTCTGTACAAAACGCTGCACAAACAGAGAAATCTGAACTTTTGTGCTGGGAGCTAAACCCCCAGCACACATGACTTTGGCAGCCCAACCTTAATGTGAGTTCGGTGCATAAAATACATCAGTCATCAGTGCGCACTGCAGGCTAGTAACATACGTACTGAGCTCTCCCTTTCAGGAAAAACCTGCAAGGGGAAGCATGGATGTCCCCTCACTGTTTAGAGCCCTCCCCGTCTATCTCCAACCTTGCCTCCCCATACTGGCTCAGTTTGCTCTGCATTCTAAGGATATATGATGATTCAGCCGACACAGGTCCTTCAGATAAAGCACAGTGTGCAGGATATATGTGAAGGTAAATACAGAGAAAAAAACTACAATGGTGAAGTAAGTACTATTTGAAAACCAAATGAAGATCAAGGAATGCACTTACAGAGTAGAACTTTCTCTGAACAAAGTTAACTTTATATAGATATACTTACCTTTTTATTACTACTACTGCCTCCTGATCCCATCATATCCGTAGGTGGGGATTATACCACCCTTACTTTTCATACTAGAGCAAGTTCTGCTCTGGGAAATGTAAGTACATTACTTGATCTTCATTTGGTTTTCAAATAGTACTTACTTCACCACTGGAGTTTTTTCTCTGTATTTACATTCACATATATCCCGCTTTATCGGCTGAATCATCATATATCCTTAGATGGGAATTATACTGTCCATGTGCACAACAGCAGAGCTCAAAGTTAGCGCTAACAAATATGAGTTGACTATAACGAGAATTTAAGATCATTACCTATATACATCATTCTGTGCTGCACTATTATTGTTTCTTTTTGCTCTTATTCTGAGGTCAACCGTGTTAAACAACTCAAGACCTATGTACGTATAATATTTGAACACTGAAACTGGGCGCGGTATAGTCTGTCTTCTTCTAAAGAGACATATACTGAGCACTATGCATTGGAACAGAGACCTTTACAATAGCCTGTGCTTGGGTAGCTCGCCAAACAATTACAAAGGGTCCCAACTAGTACACTATAAAGCAGCATAGAAAGAAAAGCCAAGATCTCTGACCCAGAAAGGAGCCTAATACCACCTACATGTTTATTACTAACCTGGGCCAGTATTCAAAAGACTATCCTGCAGGTGGCTCCTGACATACGGCTCTTCCCCTCGCTCAATCGCTGATATAATCAAAGGCGTCATGTGAATCCTTCCTGTATTTAACGGGACACATTATTAACAATTACAATCTAAAGATACACATTTATTATGATTACGATGAGTTAGGAACATATGTGAAGAAATGTCAATTTGTCCCAGATATGAATATGTTCTTATGAGAAAGATTTCCTCTAAATAGGGTGAAGTTTTCTTACCCAGAGAGCTGAGGGTCTGGTAATTCTCCATCATCACATCCCGGTAAAGCTCCTTCTCTTCATAATTTAAATAGTCCCACTCCTCCTCGGAGAAGTAAACGGCCACTTCCTCAAACTCACACTGATAAATAAGACATTTTATTGTTACAGATCATCAATTTACACCAGAATTGTCCAGACATAAATTATACACAGGGCTCAAAATTCCTACTCGCCACTGGTGAGTGTACCATGGACCTCCAAAGCTTGCAGTGGAAAGTAACTTTTAAAGCAGGATAGTGGCTTAAAGTGGCTCAAAGTTGCCTTTCTTCTGTGTTTACTGTACCTCTTTCAAGATATGATCTTCATTTCTGATCTATTTCTCTTTAAAAACATAAGACAAAGTAGGAACTACTTTGTCTTATGTATTTTCCTACACTTTGACAATTGTGACAAAGGGGTGGAGCTCAATGCATTTTCTTTGTCAAGTTAACAAAGGGTGAAAACTTGCATTTCTTTGTCTTCTTCTCCCATAACCTTGAGTTATGCTTTTCTATCACAAAGGCGGAAAGATAAGATAAGACAAGAGAAGTGTATTTTGTGAATTTAACCTTTACCTGTCCATTCAACTGATAGTCCATCTCTGAGACTTGATCCAAGCAGATCTTAATCGCCTTCACCATTTTCTAGTTTATTATCCACGAGTCACTGGATGACTTGCTTTGTCCAAACACTGCACTCTGATGCTAGTAGAGGCTGGTAACACACATCAAAGGAATTAACCTCATGAATACAAATATAACCGTCAGGCAATCTCCATCATCAAATGAGTTGAAATGAAAAAAAAATGTTATTATTACTACCCAATGCAAAATAAAAGGGTCCCACACACACTATCCTGATATATACAGAGGGTATGTCAATAAGGTGGTCCACACACAGTCATAATTAAAACAGTCAAATTTGTGAAATATATTCACTGCCTTTTTCAAACCAAATCTACAGGAATTTACCATATTTGTACACTGGCAAAACAGATAGCCAAATGTATAAAATAAATGAATACAATAATACAGACTTAAAGGCACACTCTAGGTACTAAAAAACACTTTATCTTGATGTAGTCATTTTAGTGTGTGGCGGAACTGCTCGTGTTCATGGAATACATTTTTCTATTACAGTGTATTGTGACCGCTCCCCGTTCGGGAATGCTTCCACAAAGGGAATTCATTCACCTCCTGAACACAGACCACCCCAATACCTAATTTAGAATGTTAAGTTAGAACGTTCCCACCTCGCAACATAAGTGCCAAACCGCAAACCACAAGGGAAACAATTAATGAGCGCTCCCCTGGGTGGCCGCCATTTCGTTAGACGAACACCAACCAGGGGGAGCGTTCGTGGTTGTTTCCCGACTTGTTCGTCTCCTGAACGAGGACCTCCCCGGCACCCGATTAGAACGTATACATCAATTAATCAAAATGTTCGCACTCACAACCTAGGTGTGAAACTGCAAGGGAAGTTATTAATGTGTGCTCCCCCGGATGGCCACCATTCGTACAGATCATGCACAGCAAGGTGATGCTGAACATTCTTAAAGGTTTACTCTAATCATCATAACCACTACAGCCTTCTGTCTAGCAAAAGGTTTAGCATCTTACTTGGGTCCCCAAGCTCCTTTTCCCTCTAGAGATGCAATTCTGGCTAATCGTGTTGCCATTCTTTGGCTGAGGGCATCTGCTGACTACTCTTACCAATAAATGGCACACTGCATGAAAATGTGCACAGGATTGCCATGAGCCAGCCCAAACGCTTGTTCCAAGCTGGCTAATGATGCTGCCAGAAGTGGAGTTACAACTCTGGCAGGAAATGAGTTGAACTCCATATATGAAGCATTATATACTGTAAGGTTGCACATACAAACTTTTGGCACGATGATCACTTCAAAACACAGAAGTGTACATGGTACTTGGGATAACACTTTAATGGATTTCATAGAGAATCATCAGCTATCATGCTGAACTATAAGAAACATGTGATCCTAAAGTGTGCCAAATGTTGCACATGTGCCATACATACACAATACAATGGATTGGACAGAAGCCTTACAGATTACTTCATTGGAGTGACTGCTTAGTGGAGACTTACCCAGTGCTGAAATATAGAGGAGTTTTATAGCCATTTTTAGCTTTAAAAAGACTCCATAGTCACCAAAACTACTTTAACACAACAAAGCAGTTTGTGTGTATAGACCTCAATGCTCTGCCAATTAGGATTTTTGTTTCTGTCCATGCAGCTTTAGCCACACCATGCCTGACTGTGACTGGCATGGCCTGCAAGAAAAAAAATGGATAGATTTTCAGATGTTCACTTACATAACACTTAACTCTATAAATTAAATTTGAATTACTCTCAGGAAAGCAGGGTCTAGCAGGCTATTTAACAGTTACTCTCTCTATGTTTCCCTCTCTCTCTCTTCATGTTATCCCCCTTCTCTTTCCAGGTTATCCCCCCTCTCTTTCCATGTTATCCCACTCTCTTTCCATGTTATCCCACTCTCTTTCCATGTTACCCCTTGTAACGGAGCTCCCCGTACTCCGACCGAGTATCCTCCGTTGATGGACGCTTCCTAGCTTGAGCCGAGGACCACAAGCACCGCACCGGACACCACAACCACCGCAGACTCCGCAACCGCTGTAGCTTGACTGGAGTCTCGCCATCTTCCTGCCACCCTGGATCAGCTTCTGTCCTCCAGGACCGTGTGGAAAAGACCTCTTCCTTCCACCCTGTATGAACCTCCAGCATCCAGGACTGTGTGGGAAAGACCCCTCCTCCAAGGAGAGCGTGTCAGGAACAAGCTCTTAAAAGAGCTAAGTGATTCAAGCGCAGGGGAGCATGCAGAGCATAGCAATCCCCAGTGTGATTATACAGTGTGACAAATAACGAGACAAGGCTACGTTTAGAGGGATCAAGAAGAACTGTCTAAACCTTTATTTCCCTTGGGACCAGCCAATAGGGTCACCACATTAACATTGCTGTGAAAACTCAATAAAATCACAAACAGTCAAACCATAGCAGGCAACACACAGTGACTTATCATAACACAATGGCACATTTTTAAAGTGGTGGGGGAGACAATATTTAACCCCTTAAGGACCGAGGACGGTTCAGGACCGTCATCGGCATTTTTGCCTTGCCGACCGATGACGGTCCTGAACCGTCCTAACGGTCTGGGGGTACTTACCTGATCGCCGTCGTTCCCCCGGCGGCGATCAGTGTTCCTCCGGTTGTGGGGAGACTGCCTGCAGCCCAGACAGTCTCCCCACGGCAGATTAGGACCCCTGTGGCCATGTGATCGCTTAACACAGCGATCACATGGTCACAATAGGTGTCCATGTGTCTGCCTGCAGGGGGACTGTCTGTGCTGACAGGCAGTCTCCCTGCTTGTGTAAAATAAGAAAAAAAAAATAAAGTTAGTGTTAATTAAAAAAAAAAAAATTATTATATATGTGTATATATGATATATAGACATATATTATATCTATATAATATATGTCTATATAACATATATATATAATGTCATACTAAGTGTATTTTTATATTAATATGTACTTATATTAATATAAAAATACACTTATAATTAAATTACACACGTATATATATAATATATATAATAACTATATATATTGTATATATATATTATTATAAAATATAAATAATAAGTAATTTAAATTAAATAAAATTTTTTTAAATAATAATAAAAAATTTAAAAAAAATTATATAGCTATATGAAATTTTATTCTAACTGTATTTTAAAATTAATATATATATATTTATATCAAAATACACTTAGAATGAATTTGTATATATATCTATGTATATAAAAATAAATAAAAATAATAAGAAATATACATACGTCCATATACAAAATTACATAAATAATTATATAATATACACGTAGACTTCAAATATATAAATATGCATATATATTTAAATTCTACGTGCGTATTTATGTAATATTTTTACATAATTCAGTAATTTTATTGATTGCAATTTGAGGGACCTGCCTGCCAACCCAGGCCGAAATTCCAGAGAATTTAATTTGCTAGCACTGTATTTTACCCTGTAACGTTCTACGACACCCTAAAACCTGTACATGGGGGGTACTGTTTTACTCGGGAGACTTCGCTGAACACAAATATTAGTGATTCAAAACAGTAAAACATATCACAGCGATGATATTGTCAGTGAAAGTTACTTTTTTTGCATTTTTCACACACAAACAGCACTTTTACTGATGATATAATTGTTGTGATACGCTTTCCAGTTTTTAAACACTAATATTTGTGTTCAGCGATGTCTCCCGAGTAAAACAGTACCCCCCATGTACAGGTTTTATAGCATTTTTGAAAGTTACAAGGTCAAATATATGGGTCAAATAATTTTACATTGAAAATGGCCAGGTTGGTTACGTTGCCTTTGAGAGCGTATGGTAGCCCAGGAATGAGAATTACCCCCATGATGGCATACCATTTGCAAAAGAAGACAACCCAAGGTATTGCAAATGGGGTATGTCCAGTCTTTTAGTAACCACTTGTCACAAACACTGGCCAAAATTAGCGTTCAATTTAGTTTTTTTACTTTTTTCACACACAAACAAATATGAATGCTTACTTTGGCCAGTGTTTTCGACTAAGTGGCTACTAAAAAAGACTGGACATACCCCATATTGAATACCCTGGGTTGTCTACTTTAAAAATATGTACATGTGGGGTGTTATTCAGAGATTTATGACAGATAATAGTGTTACAATGTCACTATTGATAAATTTTAAAAATGTATGTTTTGAAACCGCAATATCCTACTTGTACCTATAGCCCTATAACATGCAAAAAAAAAGCAAAAAAGCACGTAAACATTAGGTATTTTTAAACTCAGGACAAAATTTTGAATCTATTTAGCAGTTTTTTTCATTCGCTTTTGTAGATGAGTAAAAGATTTTTCAAGTAAAAGTCAAAAAACATGTATTTTTTTAAATTTTTCATCAGATTTTTTTATTTTTTTTAAATTAAAATACATGAGATTATATAAATAATGGTATATAAAGAAAGCCCCTTTTGTCCTGAAAAAAACAATATATAATTTGTATGGGAACAGTAAATGAGAAAGCGGAAAATTACAGCCAAACACAAACACCACAAAAGTGTAAAAATATTCCTGGTCGCAAATGTACAACATCGCAAAAACAGTCCAGTCCTTAAGGGGTTAACAGAAAATATCTCACGTGCCTGCCGAATTAGCAATATGCAAATCTACCTGAATATGCAAATGAACCAGTCTTGCTATTCAGGTAGTGCATATTGCTGTTGCTACCAACAGAGGGCACTAGACAAGCTCCATAGCCAAACCCACCTAGTTGGTAGCAAACCTCAGCAGTACAGGAGAGCAGGCAATACATTACACAGTACACACACACACTATAAACAATTACATTACACACACCCTGCACCTATAATGGGTACAGGGTGACTAAAACATAAGAGAAATAAAGCAACCTACATAAATAGTCTGTCTGAGGGTAGAATAGGGGCTTTAAAGCCAAATACATCCAAGAGTCATAGTCACAGGGGAGGAGGCTGGCAAGCAGGCCTCTCCAGGACCAAGTGGCGAAGGGCACTTCATCACACCCCTCTCTCTCCATGTTACACCCTCTCTCTCTCCATGTTACGCCCTCTCTCTCTCTCCATGTTACCCCCTCGCTCTCTCTCCATGTTACCCCCTCGCTCTCTCTCCATGTTACCCTCTCGCTCTCTCTCCATGTTACCCTCTCGCTCTCTCTCCATGTTACCCTCTCGCTCTCTCTCCATGTTACCCTCTCGCTCTCTCTCCATGTTACCCTCTCCATGATACGCTCTATTGGAATGCTGGTATTTTAGATACCCGTTCGCTTCTGGTTCTTCCCAAACTGCTAAAAGCGGAGTGCTTACAGCTCGCAGTTTGGGTGTTGATTCAAACATTCTCCAGAAGAAAATGCAGTATCCAAGTAAATTCTCCCAGCAATCAGACGCATACCCAAACATCAGCCTTACTAGATGAAGGGTACAACAGGAATTAATTTATTCAGGCCAACTGGCTGGTTTATATGAAAGTCCCCATGCAAGGGGTTACCGTGACAAATTCCAAAGGTATTCCCCACTGGACCTGAGAGGGGACTATGGCTAAGTACACATTGTCATTACATTGGCTCTCAGGTCCAGGATACTCCCACACAAAACAAGATAATCCCTTCAAACAGGGTTTTGCGCCCTTTCTCCTGATTGGTGGCAAAACCACTTGTGACGGACCGCCTGGCACCCCGACTGGGTACCTTCGCCAATCAATGCTTCCTAGCTGACACTGAGGACCATAAGCACCACACCAGACACCATAAGCACCATAGATGCCATGAACCGCCACAGCTTGGGTCGGGACTCACCGTCTGTAATGGACCACCTGGCACCCCGACTGGGTACCTCCGCCAATCGATGCTTCCAAGCAGATGTTGAGGACCGTAAGCACCACACAGGACACCATCAGCACAGTAGACCCAACAAACTGCCGCAGCTTGGTTGGGGTCTCACCGTCCCTTCCCGTCCTGGACCAAACTCTTGGATCCAGGGACTCAGTGGGAGGCCTCTCCTCCAGAGAGTATAGCTGTGAAGCTCTTACAAGAGCTAGTGATATAGCTGTGAAGCACGTTCCCTACAAGCACGAGACGAGGCTACGTGTTGAGGGTTAAGCAGGAACTCAATTTTAATGGTGCCACACAGGGCTTTTATGACAGTCCCCAAGCAAGGTCTACGCCCACATGGACCTTGTTGGGGACATGGACACAAACTTACAAACCAATGAGAACACATTTACAATGTATGACACTCCCACATTCAATACAATAGCCTTCCTCTTTAACTAGGAGATAATGGAGCCAAGAACTATACTGAACTCAATTATCTCCAAACAAAAAAAACCCACATTTCTAAAAAGTCCAAAAAGTATCCCAAAACACATAGTATCCCCACATCCCTTAATAGCGCTGATCTGGGTATCCAAAAATCACCCGGATCAGTTCAGGGGTACAGACATTTTATAGAAGTCATTTTTTTTTTTACTGACTACAGGCATGGTCCCATAACCAAAAATAGTTCCATAGAATCGCAGCTAAGTCCCGCTGAAGTCTATTCACGGTTTTGGTCCATGGCCGAATGGCACTTCAAATGGCTTTGGGAGTTCGAATTGTGGCCATACAAGTAGAAAAGGTACACAGTGGTTTAACCAAGATTTAACACAGGGGCTGGCAAGTATGCCCCTCTAAGAACCTGTGACGAGGTCCAGTTCGTCACATATCTTTCCCCCCCAAGGGAAGACTAACCAGGTACCTGACCTGCTGCCGGTCGCTACCTGAGTTAGTCTAGCAGCCCATTTACAAACAAGAGCTTGACCTGTCCATCTCTGTTGCTCAGCTTTGTCCTATAAGTACCAGGCTGCATAGTGTTCGTCCGTCACCCTTGATCTTCCTTGTGTTCCCAGGCATAGAGTTGTAAGTACTTGGGGGACAGACGCCAGTGGCTCTGCCCTGTTGCCAGCACTTCTGCTGGGGTGGCCTACAAGTATTTAGGCCCTGGACAAAAGGAAAGGAGAGGGCAGAGACCAGTTGCTCTCGGCCCAGATGCCAGTTCTTCCACTGGGTGGACTGGTACATAGTCCTGCCCTGTACCAAGGGGGCAGGAAGGGCAGAGGCCAGCGGCACTCTTCCCTAATGGCAGCTCTTCTTGTAGTCCCATCCACTAGCCCCAGGACCCAGTTGGGAATTAGGTGTGGAGGGGGCGGATCCCTTACCTCCTCCTCCTGGTATTCCTGTGGGGTTGATTGGGGATCTGGACCGGCCGTCCAGCATCCCTGTAGGTTTGGTACAGAGACCGCTGTCCCATCTTCACCATTTGGGTCAGAGTTACTGTCCCCCTATAGTTGGGGAGAAGGACTCCGGGTTTGTAACCCAACCCCCTGCTGCCTGGGATTGTGTTGTACTGAATGGAAAGCTGTGTGTTCCAAATAAAGATTGTCAATGTTTTAACCTCCAGAACTGTGTTTCGTCTGGTTATTGGAGGGAAGTAAGATTTAACCCGTGTCTACTGTTCCAGCTTGCAGGGGATGCAACGTGGAACGTCCTTGTAAGAACTAAAAGAGTTAGTTCCCCTACCAGTTTCCCCTGGTCCCAGCTAGGAAGCAACCCCTCTGGCGGAGGTACCAAGCCGGGGTACAGGGAGCTCCGCTACATTACCCTCTCTCTCTCCATGTTATCCTCTCTCTCCATTTTACACCCTCTCTCTCTCCCCATTTTACCACCCTCTCTCCTCACAAAATGTCAACAACAATCTCATAATCATAATCCACCGTATTACTACTATATTTAAAGGTACATGTTTTGTCATTTATTTCTAAATATCATTACTTAGACCTGTGTCATTGCCGCAGCTCACCAAGTCCTACGCCATCGACAACCTACAGGCTACCTGGTTCTCTGCATTGCAGTATCAGGTATTGGTAATCTTACTCACTACGATTTCTGTAACCTCCCTGCTGCTCACTGATTAATGATATCTCTCTCTCTCTCCATGTTACTCTCTGTCTCTCCATGTTATTTATATATATGATGTATTGATTTGGTTATTGGTTTAATCAGCTGATTAGTGACAGCATTACATTACTGATACTGTATCCTCCCTGCTGCTCACTGATTAATGATCTCTCTCTCTCTCTCTCTCTCTCTCCCCATGTTTCTCTCTCCATGTTACACTCTCTCTCTCCCTCTCCATGTTACACTCTCTCTCTCCCTCTCCATGTTACACTCTCTCTCTCCCCATGTTTCTCTCTCCATGTTACTCTCTCTCTCTCTCTCTCTCTCTCTTACTCTCTCTCTCTCTCCATGTTACTCTCTCTCTCTCTCTCTCTCCATGTTATATATATGATGTATTGATTTGGTTATTGGTTTAATCAGCTGATTAGTGACAGCATTACATTACTGATACTGTATCC
>OW240922.1:6920811-6948160 GCA_933207985.1 Pelobates cultripes | reverse complement strand
CAGTGCTCTCTGCTCAATGACGGCCGCGTTTGCCGGACGGATTTTGGGTCGAAAATTAAATTTTTATGGCTTATGGGTTCTTAGATTGCAGGAGCTGGTCTTACTTGTGACCGTCCAGCTCGGCAGTCCGGCCCCGCCCCCATATCTACAACTTTTTATTACACAGAGGAATGTTATATTTTATGTCTCTGTCTCTATGTGATATATTTTTAAGTTTTGAGTTAGACGATCTTTTGTTTTAGGTATTTTTTTAGGTTTATTTTAAGTAATGGGGAGATGAACAATATATGTTCCCTCATATAAGTTGCTTCATTTTTTATTTCCTATTGAGAGGTGCTAGGTACATCTTTATATCATTATATCCTAATTTTGCCCTTTCAATGTATCAGTTCTGCTACTTCGTTTTGTTCAACATTTTATCCTTTTAGCTGATTAATGATGCTAATGAATTTGGACTCCATAGATTTTAGGATACCTTAGAGACTTTCTTTTTACCAAATTAAGACTGCTAATGCCGACTGGATCACGGCAAAGAGCCCTGCAAATATAAGGCATACAGAGGTGGGAGGAGATATTGCTCGTTTGAGAAAGCCCCAAGAGGAGGGGTGAAATGCGTCATGGGACCAGTAACACAGAAGTGTTTGAAGTGTGCACCCCGGCAAGACCAGCCACGATCAGAAGGAGAAGGACAGCGGCAACATCCTAACTGTCCTTCACTTCCAGAGGGCTGGTGAGCAGACAGTGTACTTTATCAGTTTCTATATGTGATTTTACCTTTACTTACAACCCTGGTCACCAGAGCATCTATTGGCTCCAACACACTCTAGGGACTGATCCTCCCTGGGTGTTACAGCTTTGAGTGGGGCTATTACCACTCCCATCTTGGGAGTTTAACACCTATGGAATTTCTACATATATTTTATATTTTGTAACTTTATAGCACTAGGAGTGCCTTCTGTGTTTCTTTTTGTCTCCTATTTTGGATACCGCAGTTGCATACAGTTCTTACAAAGTTGCAAGTATATACATATTTTCTACATTGTGGGTGGATATCACCTAATTATTTGTTTTACAGACACCCAGAGAGCACTTAAAGGACCACTATAGTGCCAGGAAAACATACTTGTTTTCCTGGCACTATAGTGCCCTGAGGGTGCCCCCACCCTCAGCGACCCCCTACCGCCCGGCTCTGGAAAGGGGAAAGGGGTTTAAACTTACCTTTTTCCAGCGCTGGGAGCTCTCCTCCTGCGATCCTCCTCCGTTCCGCCCCGTCGGCTGAATGCACACGCGTGTCGAGCTGCGCACGCATTCAGCCGGTCGCATAGGAAAGCATTTACAATGCTTTCCTATGGACGCTGGCGTGCTCTCACTGTGAAAATCACAGTGAGAAGCACGCAAGCGCCTCTAGTGGCTGTCAATGAGACAGCCACTAGAGGCTTTGGGGGAAGGCTTAACCCATTAATAAACATAGCAGTTTCTCTGAAAAAAAATGGGTTAACCCTAGCTGGACCTGGCACCCAGACCACTTCATTAAGCTGAAGTGGTCTGGGTGCCTAGAGTGGTCCTTTAAGCTACATAGTTTCATTTCTGTGCAGCATCACTTTTGTTCTTTTACAGGTTTTTAATCTCATTACCAAGATTGTATGTTGGTTTCTGCAAACTATACTGAATATTGTTTTATGTACTGTAATTTTTTGCGCCATCTTATTTATAGACGTGTGTATCTTATTAAGTTATTGTTTTGGCAACCTCCCCTGAATGTTCATCAGTAGTTTAGAAAAAAGATGAAAAAAATAAATAAATAATTTTCTATTCTTCTTGGAGCTTTCTTTTATTCTGGGATTTTAAAGTTTTTTTTTCTCTTATCCAGGAATTTAGATTTTCAGAAGTGTCCAAGGTAAAAGTTCTGTCACTGTGTTTCAAAATGATCTTTACTGGGAAACCCAGTGGTAATGAATATGGTTGGCTCTGAGAATCTGTTTGTTTGACGTAAGATCTTCTCTTATGCATTATTTAAAAGATCTACAGTGACGCTTTGAGAACAGTACATTCTTTCTGTATTTTTCATTGTTTGGTCTGCAGAGTCCTTCTGAAGTTCAGATTTATTACTTTGGGGAGAGAAGAAAGGTAATCGTTTCTCTGTAGTTTCTCCTTTGTCTGCTTTTATTTTTTTTGGTGGTTTCTGGTTTGGGTTTTGCCGTTAGCCATGTGGATCGATTTGATCTGAAGGTGTGCAGAAGTTTGGGATTTAGATCTGTCTCGCTTTACTTTGAGTGTTTAGACCTTAGTGTATAAAAAAAATAAAAACACTGCTTGATCCAAGGATAAATCTGACTGCCATTCTGGGGTCAAGAAGGAATTTTTTTCCTAGCTTGTTGCAAAATTGTGCTTCAAACTGGTTTTTTTTGCCTTCTTTTGGATCAACAGCAAAAAACAAATGTGAGGAAGGCTGAACTTGATGGACGCAAGTCTCTTTTCAGCTATGTAACTATGTAACACTGCAGAAAATACCCCTTTCTGCATTAGTCTCTTATGTATTTCTGTGGGAGCATGTTTCACAAATGACTATTGTTTTGGCAGTTCAGTATTCCTCAGTTATAAAATATAGTGAAGTGGAATTAGACCATAGACAGCCACCTTTGCTGCACCTTTTATTTTCTCTAGACAATTATGGTCTTCATATAGCATCCCGTCTTAACAGAAAGAGCTCCTCTCGTGGCTCGCCTGCAGTGCTCTTGCTGTTTTTTGTCGCCTTCTTTCTTGAGGACGTTTATATGGCAGGGTCCTCTAGCAGCCCAGTGGCTCCCAGCCCCGTATCCTGAAGGTGCCACCTGAATCAGAGAACTCTTGATGTGCAGCCACCACTCGTGTGTGGATTTTGGTGTTCTCCTGGATTTACACTCTAGTGTCCTAACTCACCTACCTCCTGGTTCTTATTGCTCGCCAGCTGTTGACAGAATATTTTCTTCGGCACTGGTTCCTTTGAGGTGCACCACCATGGGGGCACCAACAGACGTTATTAAGATCCTGACTGATTTTATTTTCTTTACAGGCTGGTTTTCATTGATCATGTGTTCACTTCGTCCAGTCTCACATTACATTTCATGTGCTGTAGTTTGTTTTGTGTTACATTGGCAGTTTTTACTTTATTTGCTTAGTCATGAGCAGCGGGTGGGGACACTTAAAAACAGTTACCTGTGCGCTCTCCTGAATCCCTATGTATTTTTAAACAAATTGAGGTTTTTTAGTTAACTCCAATGGCCATAAGAGGATAAGCCCACCTGCCAACGTCAAGGCAGACCCCCCCCCTAGGGATTAAGGAGGGAGCGCAGGTAACTTTTTCTTTTCTTTGGTTTTTACTATATATTGGGGCTGATGTGTATTGTAGTCATTGCTGCCGGCCCAGTATTGATGGGAGTGAGCGCAGGACTTATCTTTTTGCATTTAGATCTTGAGCCCTACCTGATTAGTTTACTTAAAGGATCACTATAGTCTACATATAAAAGCAAGAAGGATAGGGCCCCCAGTCTTCTTTCTTGCTTTTATCTGAACTTTCAGTAAATAAAAATCATTTTCAAAGCTTTTTTGATAATAAAAACTTACCTCCGTTCCAGCGCTGAGCTCCCCGCCAGGCCACGCCCCCTTTTCGTCACTGTATTCAGAGAGGTGTCATCGCTATGTGGTGCGCATACGCGGCTTCGCGCTGCACAAATCGCGTTCTTCATAGAGCGGCATTGAATGACGATACTCAGTGCTATACCGCGCATGTGCTAACTCCATCCATCCCCATCATCCATATCCATCCCCATTATCCATATCCATCATCCATCCCCATCATTCATATCCATACCCATATTCATCCGGTCACCCACCCACACTCACTAAATAGGTTTACTTACAGTTTGAATCCTCCCCTCCTCCTCGGTCTCCGGTCTTCAGCTTGTCCACTCAAGCCACTCCCACGCAGACAGGATGCTTGTGCACAGTGCTGCCCTGTGCTCTGCTGACAGCAGATCTGAGTGGTTGGAGGTGTTTTATGCCTCAATCAACTCGGAAGTCTCTCTGGTGGCATTCTGAGTGACTGCAACTGGAGGTGTTCCTAGCTTTCAATGTAAACACTGTATTCTCTCAGAAAATACAGTGTTTACATGAAAGGCTGCAGGGAGCTATAGTTCTCACCTGAACAACCTCACCTGACTATAATGTCCATTTAAGCTGCTCTTTCACCATAGGCCATATTGGGGTATCTATCTATCTCTTTCTATCTATTTCTTTCCACCCATCTTTTTCTATCTATTTCTTTCTATCTAAATATCTATCTATTTCTCTTTCTAGCTATCTCACACTCAGTCTCTCACAGTCACCCACACTCTCACTCAGCCACCCGCCCACACTCAGAAGCACTCACTAACCCTCACTCGCCAACCCACACTCACTCACCCACACTTACAAGCCAACCCACACTCACAATGACTCACTCACCTGCCCACACTCACTCACTAACCCTCAGTCACCCGCCCACACTCACAATCACTCACCAACCCACACACACAGTCGCTAATCCTCACTCAGTCTCAATGTCACTCAGTGTCTCTCTCACACTCACAGGCTCTCTCACTCACTCAGTGTCTCTCTCACACTCACTGTCTCTCACTCACTCAGTGTCTCTCACTCAGTCTCTCTCTCACACAATCTAAATTTTTAAAATAAGTGTACTTATAGTTTGAAGTCAGGAGATCTCTGCATCCTTCTGCCTTCAGCCTGTCAGCTCCAGCCGACTCCCACGCTGCTGCTGACAGGCTCTGGGAGACAGGATGCTCATGCACAGTGCTGCACTGTGCTCTGCTGACAGCAGATCTGAGTGGATGGAGACATATTATGCCTCCATCAACTCGGAAGTCCCTCTGGTTCACTCTGGAGGTGTTCCTAGCTTTCAATGTAAACACTGTATTTTCTCAGAAAATACAGTGTTTACATGAGAAAGGCTGCAGGGAGCTATAGTTCTCACCTGAACAACCTCATTAAGCTGAAGTTGTTCAGGTGACTATAGTGTCCCTTTAAACCAACCAATTAGAGCGTTCTGTGTCAAATCGCAAGGCATGGGAAGCTTTCTCGGTACAGCGGAGCTCAGTCTGCGTGGTGCCTTTGCTGGGTGAAGATGGAGTATTTTTTTAAGCGTCGGGATTTTTTTTTTTGTGCTCATTTCTTTTTTCTTTTTTTGTTTGACGGGTTTTATGTATTTTAATTTGGCCTTTTTTGGTGCTGAAAAAATAAAGTTTTAGAAAAAAGAAAACTTCACAAGGTATTTTTTTTTTTTACAGGTAGTTAGTTTTATTTTATTGTTCCCCCACCCTCATTTAGGGTGAGTAGGTAGGGCTTTATTTTTTTTTGGGGGGGGGAAGCGTATCTAGGGGACCCCATGTCACCTGTGGGTGGGGGCTGGGACAATAGGTGCCCCCCCCATTGTCATTTAGGACCCCCACCTACCACTCATGGGTGGGGGACGGGGACGACAACAATAGGATGGGGGCTGGGTGATCCTGGGGCCCGTTTAGTTGAATAGCCTCCACACGCAGGGCTCAAGGGGGACGATGACACTATATCCCCCTGTTATTTATATGAATAGGTGCCATTCATGGGGTACTTTACCGAAGGGGTAAAGGTTGCTCACAGCCCCAGGTTGCTCACTGTTTAGTAGACATGCTCCTTCTTGCATAGCAAGTAGGGTCATTCGGGATATTTAAATCTCCTTTATGCTAATAAGGGGGTCATATTGACCCCTATAGAGTGAAGGAGGACATGGGGGGCTTACCACTGTTCCCTGTTATTTTTCCTCTTTTTACATATTACAAGGAGGGAGCTGCGTGCCAATAGCTCTCTCCTTGTAATAAACAGAATGAACAAACGAACACCGACATTTGGTGTTTGTTCAAAACTTTTATTAATTCGCCTTTCAGACGAATGAATTGACGAAATTCCCATCCGAATTTCGGACAATAGTGTGGCGGGCCAACGCCAGTAAGTACCATGCCCATTGAATATTAAAGTTTTGTCATTGTATTTTGTGTTCCCAATGCTTATTCCCACGATTTTCCCTTGTATTCTGTGTTTCCCCATGTAATTGTGATGTATTTGTGTGTTTTACCTGCTCCCCCTTTTGGGAAAGCTCATATGAAAAATATGGAAAGAGCTTTGACTGGATAACGCTTAATAGGTGCTATGGTGGTACATGGTTCGGCATGCCCCTTGGATGGCTGAGTACGACAGGCCCAAGGATGAGGATTACAATGGCTCTAGCCTGTTGTGGGAGACGCAGACCTACAACCCTACAGCTAGGGAGAGCTTGCTGAGGTACCCCCCTGCTTCACTACCAGCTCCAGAAGTAGGGGATGTCATCAACTGGGCCTGGGAAGACCCCCAATCGGTAGGTGGAGATGGGACCAAGGTCTCGCCACAGGCCCTATAGGGATGTTGGGCTGCCGGCCCAGTTCCCCAACCACAGCCGGAGCTACTGGGAGTAGGGACAGTTGGTCCTACTCCCCAGCCGCAGCTTACCTTAGAGGGAGACAACCGGTTCCCCTCTGAGCAGTAGCCAGATTTACCGGAAGAGGAAACAGATGCCCCCCTCTTACGCACAAGGGGAATACCGGAGGATGATGCCTCCTCTCAGTAGCAACTGCCCAACCAGGTCCTGGGGGTAGTAGATGAGACGGCAATACCCCCTGATCCCATTCCAGCAGAAGAGCTGGCATCATGGCAGAGTGCCGCTGGCCTCTGTCCTACCTGCCACCTTGTTACAATGCAGGACTAGCCACTGTTCCCCCAGAAGAGCTGGCATCAGGGCAGAGCACAGCTAGCCTCTGCCCTAGTGGTCCATGTTTTCAGCTATAACAGTGACTACGAGGCAGAGCCTGGGAGAACAAGGGAGATCGGGGGTGACAGACGCCCACTCAGCAGCGTGGAACATACAGGACAGAGCCTGGCACCAGAGATCCACAGTTCAAGTGCTTGGTTGTAGGTGGGCTGCCCTACTAACTCGGGTACCAACCGGCAGCAGGTCAGGTACATGGTTAGTCTTCCCTTGGGGGGGGGTAGGGGAAGAGAAGATATGTGGCGAAAGTAACCATGGGCCCATTAAAAACTTATGTGATTTTTGTACTTTTGTATTCCAGAAAAAGAGAAAGACCCAAGCGGTCCACCACACTCCGCTACAAATAGAAAATGCCCAAGTGTTTAACTGGGTACGTGTGGGAATTTCACAGCGCTACAGAGTGTGGGCAAATGATGTGTCCCACAGGGCCTTCATCTGCCCACACAAAGATGGCAGCGCCCAGGACCTAGGTCCTGGACTAAAATAAAGTTGAAAACAAAGGTAATATGGGTGCCTAGGGGGACAATTAAATGTAGTGGAGTTGGGAGGGAGGTTTAAAAAATTAAAAAACACAGATGCGGCCATGACAGTGCTGCTTTAAAAGCTATGTTACTGGTGTGGGATTCAAGTTTTGATTCTTTTTTTGTTACTGTGGCAAACCTAGCCACTTGGACAATATAAAGAGACTGTACCTTTAAGGGTTGCCTGTATGGTTGTGGGGTATGTGTGTGACTAAGTATAATGTATGCTGGCTGTAATACCTTGTATTGGCTATCTGCCAAACGCAGATAGCTGTATTCCATTTCGTTTCACAAACGGCACCTTTGCGGGCCGTTCGTGAACCGAAATAACCACCATGTAATAGCCCACACATTTAGAGACGTGTGGCGCTTGTTAACAGATTGCAACAATGTTGCAATCGGTAATTAGAGGCTCTCCTAGGTGGCGGTCGGCCATCTTGGATCCTTTGTTCCCTCAGCGGTGTTTGGTCGTCAAGCGCGTGGTACTAAAAACGGCTACTCGGCAGCGCGAACACCGCTGAACTTCCAGGCCGTTCGGTATTTTATTCCCTATACTTCAATCGGTCTTTTGAATGTGTTTTAATGAATGTTTTTCGGGCGGCGTTCGGTTGTTTTAGCTGGGATCTGAGCGGTAATCTCACGAATGATGCGCTCAGACCCCAGCTATCTACCGAACGTCCATTCGTGCAAATAGACCAAATAGTCAAAGAACTGTACATTTTTAAGTAAATTGCAGGTTCTGCTGCACGGAGGGATAATCCACTTAACGGTACATTCCAGTGGGAGGATCCCTCTCGTGCAGCAGTGCCTGATGGGGGAAAGGCTTGTACATTAAGTTCCCCATGTAGTCCACTCTGGGAATGCCCCTGGGATGTGACTCTAGAAACCCATTGCATGGGGAATTGTATAAATTGTGGAGTCTGTGAATAAAGCCTTCAGTTGACTCTCAGAACTGTGTTTCGTCCGGTTACTGGGAGATTTGGGATATTGCCTTGCTTTTCAGTGCTGAGTGTGGATTACTTTCTGAACCAGCGGAATTCGTGGATTTAATACTGCCGATCCGCTACAGTTACCTGAGTTTCTCATTGAATCATAATAAAGATTAGTTCATTTTTGTAATGATTTTATCTTTCTGCCTTTACGTCCGCTAGTAATTATCTATACTCATTGTATTCAGGGGGGTGGACCCATAACCTCTCGGGTTAGTGTTCAAGGCTTTACTCCAATTATTGGCTATTAGTTGAAAAAACTCCCTTAGCTGAGAAGTGTGCACAACAATTCATTCTTTTTTTTCGATTCTTTATTTTTGATGTGCATATAATTAAACAATATATTCTAACCAAGCTAATAGCAAGTTTATTTTAATTTAAACATTTTCTGGCTTTATTTTGTTCAAAAGTGTATCTGGTTTAAAAAAATGATTAAGTAAAGCATATCCTTTTAAACATTTTTTTTTTTTTTTTTTAAATAAACCACATCCGCCCAGACAAAGTCAGCAAGTCTTTAGATATTCTGAAACAATAGGTACTTACTGTGGACTCTTTAGCAATCTACAGTCATTTTGGACTATTAACTGTAGCAAATATTCTGTCTAATATCCCGTTTCTAATTTTGGTGTTATCAATTTTACTTTATTTTTATGCTGCTTCATGTCACAATTTTTAATACTATTTTAATTAGTTTTTTTTAAGACAATACTGTGGACCTAAAAAACTTGAAAGTATTCTGGACTAGATATTGGGATCCACTTATTTAATCAATGATTATATCTTTTATTATAATTGTTTGATTATGTTGCTTTATGAAAATTGTTTTTGCTTTTTTTTTTAATACCATTAGGTCCCTATTTTTTAGGGCAATACCCACTCTGTAGAGTACTTTTTTTATTTTTTAGCTCCTGGAAACCTTCAATTTTTGGTGTATTCTTTCTACTGTTTATAGGATTGGGTGAAATCCTTTTTTCCAGTTTTAGAGCTTATCTACATATTATTCTTATTCCCTCTTAACTTTCTGTTATTTTTATATTGTTAATACCAGAACACCACACTCACTATTGGTTCTCTTATGTCTATCAAAACTTGACTTCCGATTAAAACATTTCCCACATTCAGAGCATGTGAATGGCTTCTCTGCTGTGTGAGTTTTCTTATGTGATAGAAGACTGTAGCGGTGGCTGAAACATTTCCCACATTCAGAACATGTGAATGGCTTCTCTGCTGTGTGAGTTTTCTGATGTGATACAAGACTGTAGCGGTGGCTGAAACATTTCCCACATTCAGAACATGAGAAAGGTTTCTCTCCCGTGTGAGTTCTCTGATGTGCAACAAGGGGTGCCTTAACGGCAAAACATTTTCCACATTCGTCACATGAGAACGGTTTCTCTCCTGTATGAATTCTCTGATGTCTTAAAAGCCCCGATTTATTGTTAAAACGATTTCCACATTCGTCACATGAGAAAGGTTTCTCTCCTGTATGGGTTTTCTGATGCGTATCAAGATTGGATTTCCTTTTAAAACTGTTCCCACATTTGGAACATGAGAAAGGTTTTTCCCCTGTGTGAGTTCTCTGGTGTTGAACAAGAAGTGAGTAATAGCTAAAATATTTCCCACAATCACGGCATGACAAAGGCTTCCCTTCTGTGTGAGTTTTCTGGTGTACAACAAATTTTGATCTAGTATTAAAACATTTCCCACATTCAGAACATGAAAGCAGTTTAGATCCTGTAGTTATTATCGGAGGTGTAGATACATAGGATTCGGAAGTAGTTTCCGGTTCTTGTGAGTTTCCGTAATCATTCTGTATTCTCTGTGATTTCTTCTCACTCTTGATTATCAGATTTCTGTCTCCGTGATGTCCAAGATCATTTCTGTTCACACAGCCATCTGGAAGAAGTTTAGTGTAAATAATATGAAATAAATAAAAAAAACTCAACTGCAGCCAAAAATCCAGATAAAATGCAACATTATGGTTTAGGAGTAATCTTTGTCACACAGATTGTTTAAAAAAACAAAACTTTTTTTCTATCTTCACCCAGTGTTAATGGACTATGCCAAGCACCACGACCACTTTGGTGATTTCAAAGTGGCAGTGGAGGAGAATAAAGCTGAGGGGACAAGTTGGCATTAGATCTGGTATAAGTGGTAAGCTAATGCTTTTTTTTTCTTTTTAAGACCCATGATAGAAAGGGTTACTCTAATCAAATGTTAAAACACTTTTTTTTTTTTTATTAGAGTAACCCTTTCAACCTATGTGAAACATCAGGCTATGTGGCTTGTTTTTCCTCTCTCACACCCTTACAGGAATACCTTTCATGTGATGGTATGAAAGCACTTCCCAATACCTTGTCACATTGGGGAGTTGTATTCTAGGATATGCGGCAATACAAGTAGAATGATTTTTTACTCGATTTAGAAGGTTGAAAATTGGGGATCACTATATACACATTGATATGGCAGCCATACCAATTATGTCAACTGTCTGAACTCTGTGGTGAGACCATTTAGCAATATCCGATCAGAAGGTACCCTGGACAGCACAGCAATCAGCCAATAAGACAGAGCTGAACACCTCTAGTATTCCCCATCTCTTAATAGACCAGGCTATTGCTAGATGTCTCACAACAGACAGGCACATCTAAAGTAGAACGTGGCTCCACCAATTACACATACAGTTGTCACTGTCTCTCTCAGAGAGTGGGAGAGAAGACAGAAGAGACTTTTGAGGAATAAGCAGTAAGCATGAGGTATGCATACATTGGACAGATTTGGATGGCAAAGGAGAAAAAAAAACAACTGCTGAGGGTAAAAATAAGAAGATTTTAAAGCAGGGACACAAGGGTGGGGCCTCCTTGCTCAGTAACCCGAGGGACACTCATAAGTTATTAGGAAAGAAGAGTATTGCTCAGCATTGGTAGTGCTGTCCCATGCTGGGATTTGTGAGCCCAGGGAAATTGTAGACCGTTCTAGTTTAGCTTTGTACTGGTTAGAGTGATTAAAATACCTGACATAGCAAAACACAGTATAAAACGTAAGTGATGTCACAGCTACCTAAGCTCTCCCTTTCTGTCTCTCCTTTCTCAACAGGGATTCTCAAATAACACAGTCGTACATGTGTTAATGCATTGTTAGAAGTGTTGAGAGCTATTGCAAATGCATAAGAGTTAAGGACTATACTGTTCGCAAAGAGCAGGTGTAACTGTTGGAATGAAGAGTATGTAGGGAACACTTATTTGAAGAGTTTATCAACAATCTCTCAGTGTTTCGCCACTCTATTCTAACTGTATTTCTCTGCTTGGCTTTCCACCCCTCATCCTTTGCAAATACACCATGCCCTTACATCATCTTTTGGTTTTACACAGTGGATTAACTCCCCTATATTTGTATCCTGTAATTCTCTTAACCTCATCTTACTCAAGATGTCTTAAACCTCTCTAACACCTCTTTCCCTTACGGAGATAATCGCCTTCTAACTTGTGTTCACAATGTGTCCACTGCCAATTATTTTTAATCTAACCACTATCGTTTCCTAGCAGAAACCTCAACTCATTTAATACACAATTCTCTTCTGATTTCCAATTTCACCTATCTCAACCACTCAAGCAAAATCTCTTTAGAACAACATTCTTTCTATCCCTGCGTGGATAAAAGAGTGCAAACAAAATCTACTCCATGAAAAGGCCGCATATTCAGTAAAAGCTAACTGTACATCAAAGATTTTAAATGAAGTTGGAGCCACATTGGACTTTTTCCACTACAAATTCCATGCTACATTCTCAGACCTTTGCCTTGATAAACAAGAGTAGTATACTTCCCTCATTAGCACACTCTCATGACCCCACACACCTTCTTTCCATTATCTTTAACTCTTTAATTTGTCCTAATAACATTTTTGGATTACCTACCAGCTTTATTCATTGTGGCAAACAGAACCTCTCCATGGGCCTTTGGAGGGGCCTGCTTGCCAGCCTCCTGCCAAAAGACTGTGAGCCAGGTAAAGACCCATATTTTATTACCCCTGGTTCGGCACTTTCCATAGAACTGAACGCTAGCTCACTGGCGGCCGTTCGCATGGACCAAAAGCTGCGAATAGACTTCAGGGGGACTTAGCCGTGAATGCCCTGGAACTATTTTCAGCATGAAAACTTTGCGGTTCCCGGGCGAGCCTCCAGCAGCACTTAGCCGCGATTCTACGGAACTGTTTTGGGCATGGGGCCATGTGCACGGTCGGCCAAAACTATGAATTGCAGGAAATTCCGTAATCGATCCGGGTGATTTTTGGCTATGTTGTTCACCCAGATCAGGGCTATCGGGGGATGTGACTTTTGTGGGGTTTCCATGTGTTTTGGGGGTACTTTCAGGAATGTGAGAGTTTTGTATGTTTTAAATGAATTTTTGGGGATTTATAAAAATGTGTCTTTCTGCCTGGCGATAATTGAGTTAGTACAGTCCATGACTGTAACGGATCAACTAGCCACAGTCCCAATCTGCGCAACCTGAGCTCGAGACGCCGCACTGCTCGGTTCTCCTCATTCAACTCTTGCATGATGAGGTTGATCATCACCGCCAGAGGATCTGGCCATACGTGGCTAGCCGCCTCTTTGCCTCCTCAATGTAAGCGTTGTCTTCATAGCGACGCGTCATGTTTGCTTGGTGTCCCAGGATGCTGCTCCTCCTACTACAAAGCCATCTCACTGCTGTCACCACTGTAATGGATCACCTGGCACCCCGACTGGGCACCTCCGTTGACAGACGCTTCCTAGCTGACGCCGAGGACCATAAGCACCGCACCGGACACAACAACCACCGCAGACTCCACAACCACCGTAGCTTAACTGGAGTCTCGCCATCTTCCTTCCACCCTGGATCAACCTCTGTCCTGTAGGACCGTGTGGGAAAGATCTCTCCTCCAAGAGAGCGTATCAGGAACAGCTCTTAAAAGAGCAAAATGATTAGAGCTAAGGGGAGTATACAAAGTATAGCAATCCCCAGTGTGAATATAACAGTTCCCTACAATAACGAGACAAGGCATACATATTGAGGGTTAAGCAGATCAGAAGGTTTAATTGTACAGCTGCTTCTTTTATACAGTATTTCCTCACAAGGTTACTGTGGCAAACCTAGCCACTTGGACAATAACTAGAGACTGTGCCTTTAAGGGTTGCCAATAGGTCGGGCGAGATATGCGCTTTACACGTATGTAGATGTTAATGTATTTTCCGTATTGCCTGCAATGCTGTTTCCGCCGAATGCAAATGGCGGTTTTGTATGGGGATTCTCTTTAGTTTCACGAACAGCACTTTAGAAAGCCGTTCGTGAACCGAACGCGATACCCCCTAATAGCCCACACACTTAGAGGCGTGTGGCGCTAGTTAACCGATTGCAACATTGTTGCAATCGGTTATTAGAGGCTCTCCTGGGTGGCCGTCGTTCGACTACCGACCATGCGGCGGTCAGCCATCTTGGATCCCTTGTTCTTCGGCGGGGCCGTGTCGTCGAACGCATAGCATTACCAATACTTATTCGACGGCACGAACACCGCTGAGCCTCCAGGACATTCGGGAGTTTCAGGACCAGGTTCACTAAAAGCAATCGGTTCTTTTCGTGTGTTTTGAAAGAAATGTGTTTTCTGTGCGGCGTTCGGTTATTTTAGCTGGGATCTGAGCGGCAATCTCACGAATGATGCGCCCAGACCCCAGCTATCTATCGAACGTCCATTCGTGTAAATCCACCGTGTATTTTAAAAGTTATGTATTTTTATATGGATTGCCGGTTCTGCTGCACGAGGGGATAATCCCCTTAACGGTGCATTCTGGGAGGATGATCCCTCTCGTTCAGCGGTGCCTGATGGGAGAAATATGTTATACTGTAAGTCCCCTGTAAGGAAATCAAGTATAGCTGAACCGCTTTGATAATTCCTCCTGTAATGCCAGCGTCTAAGGTAGTTCCAAGCAATGAAGTCCATAAGAAATATAACAGCTTCCCAAGATAATCCCCTTGGTAAAGCATACGAATTCCCAAATAACAGTCAGAGTCCAGAATCAGGATACAAGTAGATCTGAGGTCTGGAATCTCCAGCCTGCTTTTTATTAGGGTTACAGACAAAAAATACACACCCAGGGGGAGGCATTAAATCACCAATCAGGTACAGGTTACAGCCCCTACCTCCCTCCCCTCTGATAAACAGTTAACTTCATTAAAACGTGCACTATTTTACCCCAGTTCTGGATGTACCCCAAAAACAGGGGGTACACCTTTAAATTGGGCACCGCTGGATAGTGCTCACTGGTGGGGACAATATGTCAAAAAATCAGTCCATTCGGATGAATGGTTCGGGAGTTATGGAGCACTAAAGTTTTGACCGACCGCACGGATCATCTAGCCGAAAATAGTTCCATAAGTTTTGGCCCTGCGGTCGGTCTCCGTTTAGGCGAATAAAAAGACGAAAGTCCTGCCATCCGTTCGCATCTTCGTGGTCGTTGAAATCCCCATACGAAGTTGCATGTAACTACCGAACGGCCGGTGATTCGGTTTTTTCCGTGCGAAGTTCTGGATGTATGGAGGTCTCAGCGGTGTTCGCCTGTTTGTGTATCCGATTTTAGTTCCACGCGTTTGACGGGCAAACACCGCTGTTCGCACGTAAAATGGCCGCGACCACGTGTAAAGTGCCGAAATGGCGGCCACCTAGAGTTTACACGGGGAATTCGCCTGAATCCATTCGAATGGTAGAAATTATAGTTATATGCCGAATTCCAGCTGAATTGGGTGAATTAACTTGTGCAACAAAGGTAGAAATCCTGAGGAACGGAGTCATTTCTTCACACTGCTCCCCTATAAGTCCATAGGTCGGCATACCCGCCTAGACCCTGTCGGGTTGGCTTGGGGATGTCCGATGAAAGTACGTTTTTAGGTGTCCAGTTCGGTCTGGCGGGACAGTCCATCCGCATTCCCATTTTGTTTACCCGGACGGTACTGCATGGTAAAATTGTATGGTTGGAGAGCTAGGCTCCACCGGAGTAGCCTGGGGTTGTCACCAGCTACCCGGTTGAGCCATACCAGGGGGTTGTGGTCGGTCATAAGGGTAAACGCTCGCCCATACAGATAGGGCTGAAGTTTCTTGAGGGCCCACACGAGGGCCAAGCACTCTTTTTCTACGGTGGCATAGCTGACTTCTCGGGGCAAAAGTTTACGGCTGAGGTATGCCACCGGGTGTTCCATGCCATCCGCCCCCACCTGGCTTAGTACGGCTCCCAGCCCAAACATGGAGGCATCTGTGTGTACAAGAAATTGTTTAGTGTAATCGGGCGCTGCCAACACAGGGGCCTCACTCAATGCCGCTTTGAGCTTCTGGAAAGCGTCCGTGCACTCTGGGGTCCAGGCGACCTGTTTGGGAAGGGCCTTTTTGGTAAGGTCCGTGAGGGGCTTGGCCAGGGCGCTATATTCTGGGACGAACTTCCTGTAATACCCGGCCGTCCCTAAGAAAGCCAGTACCTGGGTTTTGGTCCGGGGTTGGGGCCAGTTAGCTATGGCCTCTACCTTAGCGGGCTCTGGGCGTTGTCTACCGGAGCCGACCCGGTGGCCTAGATACTGGACCTCGGCTAGGCCTACGTGACATTTGTCGGGTTTTAAAGTGAGCCCGGCGAGGTGGATTCGTTCGAGTACCCTGGACACATGACCCAGATGGTCTCCCCATGTGCGGCTATAGATGGCAATATCATCTAGATACGCACATGCGAAGTCCTGCAACCCCTCCAGGAGCCTATCCGCCATCCGCTGAAACGTAGCCGGGGCGTTCTTCATCCCAAAGGGCATAACCTTGAATTGGTATAGCCCAAACGGGGTGACGAACGCCGACTTGGGGATGGCCGCAGGCTCCAGGGGGATCTGCCAATAACCCTTGCACAGGTCCAGGGTAGTCAAGTAGTTCCCCCCCGCCATACGATCTAAGAGCTCATCTATTCTAGGCATGGGGTAGGCATCGGTTATGGTACGGTCGTTAAGCCTCCGGTAATCTACACAGAAGCGCGTAGTGCCGTCGCGCTTCGGTACTAGTACCACCGGGGAGGCCCAAGGACTTTGGGAGGGTTCTATTACCCCTAGCCTTAACATATCCCTTAACTCGGTGAGCATACTCTCACGTACTGCTTCCGGGATCCGATATGGCTGTTGCCGTAGGGGCGTCTCTCCCTGGGTTTCCACACGGTGGACCGCAGCGGAGGTATAGCCGGGGTAGCGGAAAACATCTCTCGGTATCCCTGCAGCAGTTGAGTAGCCTCGCCTTTCTCCAGGTGGTCTAAATTTTGCCCCAAGCTTACTTGGTCAATAGTACAGGGGGTGGTATCCAGTAAGTCAGGAAGGGGTAGCCCTTCACTATCCTCTGTGGCGGGGGCGCACACGGCGCCCACCTCCTCTGTCCTTTCAAAATATGGTTTGAGCATGTTCACATGGAAGGCTTTGGTCAGCCTTTCATCTGAGCATTTGCTCACGATGTAGGTAGTCTCGCTAACCTGTTCCACTACCTTAAAGGGTCCCTGCCAGGCTGCTTGCAGCTTGTCCTTTTTAACGGGCCTCAGAGCCAGTACCTTCTGCCCTAAGTCCAGCACTCTATCCTGGGCCCTCCTATCGTACCACTTTTTCTGGTCCTCCTGGGCCGCCTGCAGGTTCTCCCGAACCGATTCGGTGAGGGCCCGCAGACGGTCCCGGAACTCCAGGACATACTGGACGATAGGGACTCCCCCCTCATCTGTATTGCCCTCCCAGTGTTCCCGTACGAGCTCCAGTGGGCCCCGAACTTTTCTCCCGTACAGGAGTTCGAAGGGGGAGAACCCAGTGGAGGCCTGGGGCACCTCACGGTAGGCAAACAGAAGGTGGGGAAGGAATTTTTCCCAATTCTTGTGGGACTCTGTAAAAGTTTTTAGCATCTGTTTTAGAGTGCCATTGAAACGTTCACAGAGCCCGTTAGTCTGGGGATGATACGGGGCGCTGAACAGGGGCTGCACTCCACAGCTCTGCCACAGTTGTTGCGTCAGGGTAGCTGTGAACTGCGTCCCCCGATCGGAGAGTATCTCCTGCGGGAAACCTACTCGGGTGAATATCTGAATAAGGGCCTCTGCCACGGTCTCGGCCTCTATATTGGTGAGGGCGACTGCCTCCGGGTATCTAGTGGCATAGTCAACCACCGTTAGGATAAACTTTTTGCCCGACGGGCTGGGGCGACTGAGGGGTCCTATTAAATCCACCGCTACTCGGTGGAAGGGCTGTTCGATGATGGGTAGGGGGTGAAGCTTAGCCTTCCGAAGGTCTCCCCTTTTTCCTACCCTTTGGCATACATCACATGTCCTACAATAGTACTTTAGGTCCTGGGTAGCTCTGGGCCAGAAGAAGGTTTGAGTTAACCTGTCTCTGGTCTTTTTGACCCCTAAATGTCCTGCTAGGGGAATGTCATGACTGAGTTTTAACAACTCAGCCCGAAATTTACGGGGCACAACTAACTGTCTTTTTATGACCTGGGTAGCCCCCTGTCCCACCCCCTCGGTTACCCTATATAGCAACCCCTTATACCACTCAAATTTTTCGTGCGGGTTGTTCTCGGGGGTAGCGGCCGCGGCCTTCCTATAGCCTTCTAATGTGGGGTCAGTACGCTGTTCCTGTTCAAACCCCTGGGGGGTATCCCAGAAGGGTACGGGGGGATCGGGTAAAGGGGGTATTTCGACTCTTACCTGGTTCTCCTCAGAGTGCAGCGGAGCTTCCAGTCTGGCTTGAGCTCGGGTGGTAACCGGGTAGGCCTCGGCAGGGGGTCTCGGGCTAGTTGAGAGGTTAGGCATCCCACATCATTTCCCAACAAAACCTCGGCGGGCAGTTCTTGCATAATCCCCACCTCCAGTTGTTTAGACCCGGAACCCCAATCAACAAACATATTAGCGGTGGGCAGTTTGTGAATAGCGCCCCCAGCCACCCTTACAGCGACTGTGCGTCCGGTGCGAGCTTGTGCTCTGACCGTGTGGGGCTGTACCACAGTCAAAGTAGCCCCAGAGTCTCTCAGCGCCCGGGCCCCCACGCCATCGACGGTAATCCATTGGCGGTGGTGGTCCCGGTTGTCCCCCCCAGCTTGTACTGGATTGACCTCATGTAATACACTCCACTGTTCTTCGTGGTTAAGGGCAGGGCCTGTGTGTTCCTGTTGCACACAGTGAGCAGCTGCCCTGGGTTGTTGTGGGGCTGGCCGTTCCCAGCTTCCCCGGTTTAAGCGAGGGCACTGATGCTTGTAATGTCCTGGTTGTTTGCAGTAGTGACACACTGCAGGAGGTCGAGGTGTGTTTGCTGGGTTCGGTGGGGGGTGACCTATGGCAGGTCTAGGTGGAGCCGGGTTTGTTGGAGCTGTGTACTGAGGCTTAAATGGTGGTCTGCTCGCCCCTGGCTCCTTCCTCCTGTTATCCTGGTACTCGTCCGCTAGCCTAGCGGCCTCCTCCACGGTTTTTGGTTTCCTATCTTTTACCCAGTCTTTTATGTCCTCTGCAGTATGATTAAAAAATTGCTCCAGTATCACTAGTTGCAAAGCTTCTTCTAGGGTGGTTGCCTGGCAGCCCTTCATCCAATTGCGGGCTGCCCGCTGCAGGCGAAAAGCCCATTCCGTATGGGAATCTCTCCCAGTCTTTCTCAGGTCTCTAAACTTTTTCCGGTATGCCTCCGGAGTTACCGCATATCTGGCCAACAAAATGTCTTTTATTTTCTCATAATTATGTATGTCCCCCTCAGGTACTGCTCGCAGCGCCTCGGCTGCTCTACCTGACAATTTACTGCTGACGACTGCAGCCCATTTGGTGGAGTCTAATCCCTCCAGTGCACACTGACGTTCAAAGTCTTGCAAGTAACTGTCAATTTCCATTTCATTGTCAACAAATGATTTAAACGCTGCATAATTTACCTTCTTTGGTATTTCCCCAATACTTCTCGGGGGGTGTAGCAAATCCCCCTGTGACGCTCTGTCCCGGTCATCTCGCTCTTTTTGCGCTTGTCTGGCTTGTGCTACGACCTGCAGTATCGCCTCTGAGGATGGATTGGGTCCCAATAAACTGAGTGTCCATCGGATGTCCTTTTGCATCACGGTTTCTTCCTCTTGATCCATCTCTGTATTACTGGTATTATCGCTCTGCATTAACTCCGCAATTAACATGGCTTTTGTTTTGTTACTTGCCACTCTGCCTCGAGCTTCCAGTAAGTCCTTTAGCGTGGTTCTTTTAAGTAGCTGGTACTGCTGAGCCATTCATTCCTTTGCTTGTTTTGAAATGTCCATTTGGGATTCGAATCCCTCCGCTTGCCACCAGTTGTAAGGAAATCAAGTATAGCTGAACCGCTTTGATAATTCCTCCAATGCCAGCGTCTAAGGTAGTTCCAAGCAATGAAGTCCATAAGAAATATAACAGCTTCCCAAGATAATCCCCTTGGTAAAGCATACGAATTCCCAAATAACAGTCAGAGTCCAGAATCAGGATACAAGTAGATCTGAGGTCTGGAATCTCCAGCCTGCTTTTTATTAGGGTTACAGACAAAAAATACACACCCAGGGGGAGGCATTAAATCACCAATCAGGTACAGGTTACAGCCCCTACCTCCCTCCCCTCTGATAAACAGTTAACTTCATTAAAACGTGCACTATTTTACCCCAGTTCTGGATGTACCCCAAAAACAGGGGGTACACCTTTAAATTGGGCACCGCTGGATAGTGCTCACTTGTGGGGACAATATGTCAAAAAATCAGTCCATTCGGATGAATGGTTCGGGAGTTATGGAGCACTAAAGTTTTGACCGACCGCACGGATCATCTAGCCGAAAATAGTTCCATAAGTTTTGGCCCTGCGGTCGGTCTCCGTTTAGGCGAATAAAAAAGACGAAAGTCCTGCCATCCGTTCGCATCTTCGTGGTCGTTGAAATCCCCATACGAAGTTGCATGTAACTACCGAACGGCCGGTGATTCGGTTTTTTCCGTGCGAAGTTCTGGATGTATGGAGGTCTCAGCGGTGTTCGCCTGTTTGTGTATCCGATTTTAGTTCCACGCGTTTGACGGGCAAACACCGCTGTTCGCACGTAAAATGGCCGCGACCACGTGTAAAGTGCCGAAATGGCGGCCACCTAGAGTTTACACGGGGAATTCGCCTGAATCCATTCGAATGGTAGAAATTATAGTTATATGCCGAATTCCAGCTGAATTGGGTGAATTAACTTGTGCAACAAAGGTAGAAATCCTGAGGAACGGAGTCATTTCTTCACATCCCCCATGTAGTCCCCTCTGGGAGTGCCCTGGGGAGGGACTCAGGAAACCCCTTGCATGGGGACTTGTATAAATTGTCGTGCCGATTAAAGGATTGTCAGTTGACTCCCAAAACTGTGTCTCGTCCGGTTATTGGGAGGTTGGGGATATTGCCTTGGTGTTTTCAGCGCTTGACTGTGGATTAGTTTCTGGACCAGCGGAATTCGTGGATTTAATATTGGCGTTCCCCTACAATTGGTGGCAAGCGACGGGATCCAACTCTACAGCCGAATACAGCGCATTCGAATAGAAAGAACAACCGAACGGAAAGGCAATTCGTATGAAACAAGCAGACGAAAGCGATCAGTGAATGGGGACTGATTACACGGCGTTAAAGAGACAGACGCTAAAGGAGCTGCTGGAGGCTAGAGGGAAAAGCGCTAGCAATAAATCGAAAGCAGTACTGATTGCAGAGCTAATGGAGGGCGACCAAGCGCACAGCAGTCCACCCCCACCTGCCAGAGAGGAAACACCATACCAGAGGGAACTGAGAACCCGGCTGGAATTTGTACCACAGCCAGTAACCCTGGACATCTTAACCGTACTGATGGCGGACGTCCAGGATTATATTATGGCACAGCAACACCAGAGGTCACCATCCAGGGCAGAATCCATCGCCAATTCATTCTGCGCTCCAGTGAAGCAGAAAATACCTTACCAGGCATTTAAAGCATTCTGCGAGGAGAAAGACGAGATTGACGGATACCTGCAGGATTTTGAGCGGTTGTGCGACCTACACGATCTAGAACAGGCTATGTGGGTACCCCTACTGGCAGGCAAGTTGGCAGGACGAGCAGCCGAGGCGTATCGCGCTGTGCCCAGAGAAGATAGCAAGGACTATTTTAAAGTTAAGAGGGCAATTCTGGAGAGGTATGCCATAACCCCGGAGGCGTACCGGCGTAAATTTCGGGGATTGAGGAAGCCCGAGAAAGATTCCCACGCTGAGTGGGCACATAAGCTCGACCAAGCGTCGCAAGGATGGATTCAGGCGAGCCAAGCTACCACAATGGAGGAACTGCGCCAACTCATCTTGCTTGAGCAATTTTTTAACGGACTGTCACCTGAGGCACAAGAATGGGTAAGGGACAGGAAACCCCTCACCCTAACCGAAGCCGCCCGGTTGGCGGATCAGCATTTTGACGCCCGAAGGCATCATGGGCTTCCCAACAGGGCTCCCCTGAGACCAGCTGTACCACACCACCCAACCATCTCCACACCCGCCAACGCTACTCCATTCCGGCCACCACCAGGAAACCCCCCACCGCCATCACGCTACAATGGCAGGGCCAACATACAATGCCATACCTGCCGGCAGTGGGGGCATATGTCCCGGGAGTGCACCCAGAATCGGAGCAGGCAGGCGTGGAACCAGGTACGGCAAAACTCCGCTCCAAGGGCAGCGGCCCATTTCTACCACACCGAACATGACCACTCGGAGCTGGCAAGTCTATCAACCGAAGAACCATTGGGGGTTCTGTACGAGGTGATGTCTGTGCAAGCCACGGACAACCGGCAGCATCACCGCCAAGTTGTATTTGTGGGAGGGAAAGAAGTGCAGGGGCTGCGGGACTCGGGAGCCACCTTGACCTTAGTGGCCCCCCATTTAATTCCAGATACGGCCCACACTGGCGGATCAGTGGCAGTCCGGGTAGCAGGGGGAGCCATGTACCGATTACCCACGGCCAAAGTGCATTTGAACTGGGGTGCTGGGGAGGGGGTTGTAGAGGTGGCCATAATGAAGAAACTACCGGCCGATGTTGTTTTGGGGAATGACTTGGGCCCGATGACTTCTGCGTTTCTTCCTCAGGCTCCTTCCCAAGAGGCGCATCCGGTAACCACCCGGCAACAGGCTCGCACCACGGCATTCCCCGCACACTCTGAGGCTCAGGTAAGACACCATGACCCCCCCTTGACCGACATGACTTGGGACACCCCGACCACATTTGAAGCTGAGGTTCAGACAGACCCCACACTGCAGGTGTACCGAGATAGGGTAGACACGGACCAGGTGGGGCGGGAGGGAGAACGGTACATATGGGAAAAGAAGTTACTGTACCGGGTGGCGGAACGGGCAATAGGCAACTCTGTGACGCTCCAAACCAAGCAGCTAGTAGTGCCCCAGAAGTATAGGCAGGAGTTACTGAGAATAGCTCATGATATTCCCCTGTCCGGCCATTTAGGGATGACCCGGACCCGGTATCGCTTAACGCACGCTTTCTTTTGGCCCGGGATTTCCAAAGACGTGAGGCAATATTGTACCTCCTGTGATGTGTGCCAGAGGGTAGGCAAAAGGGGGGATCGCCATAAGGCAAAACTATGTCCCCTACCCATAATTGAGGAACCGTTCAGCCGGGTAGCCGTAGATATAGTAGGGCCACTACCAAAACCCAGCCCCTCTGGGAAACGGTATATCCTGACCGTGGTGGATTACGCCACCCGGTACCCCGAGGCGATTGCCCTAACTAATATCCACGCGGAGACCGTAGCCGAAGCCTTGATGAAAATATTCTCCCGAGTAGGGTTCCCACAGGAAATGGTCTCAGATAGGGGGACCCAATTCACGGCTGAGGTTACTCAGCAGTTATGGAGGATATGTGGCATAAAGCCGATCATTAACTCCGCGTACCACCCGCAATCCAATGGATTATGTGAGAGATTCAACGGTACCCTAAAACAGATGCTTCGGACATTCGGAGAGACCCATAAGGACTGGGAACGATTCCTTCCCCATCTGTTGTTTGCATACAGAGAGGTGCCCCAAGAGTCTACGGGTTTCTCCCCCTTTGAACTATTGTTTGGGAGAAGGGTCCGGGGGCCGTTGGATCTCATTAGAGAGCATTGGGAGGGAGAGAGTAGTGCAGATGGGACCCCTATTGTACCATACGTGCTGGCGTTCCGGGATCGCCTGGAGGAATTGACCCAGGCGGTGCGCACCAACCTCCAGGCCGCCCAACAACGACAGCGTCGTTGGTATGACAGAGGGGCCAGAGACCGTAGTTTTCAAGTGGGGCAGAAGGTGCTAATCCTTAAACCTGTCCGCACCGATAAACTACAGGCCGTCTGGCAGGGCCCATACCAGGTGGTAGAGCAGAGATGCGATACCACCTATGTGATCGGCCCATGCTCCGGAGTAGGGAAGAGACGCATGCTCCATGTGAACATGCTCAAACCCTACCACGAGCGGACGGAGGACGTGGCAGCTATTTGCACGCCCGCCTCCGAAGATCAGGAGAACCTGCCCCTTCCAGATCTGTTAGAGCAGGAGGAGCAGAAGGAACCCTCCCAGGGGGTTCAACTGGGGGAGCGGCTAAGTCCTCAAGAGCGTATCCAGGTACAAGAACTGATAGCAACCAAGGGCGCTACCTTTTCTAACCTACCTGGGTACACTCCACTAGCCACCCACCGAGTAGAAACCCCGGGACAGCTTCCCATGCGACAGACTCCCTATCGGATTCCTGAATCCGTGCGGGAACATATGAGGAAGGAAATTGAAGAGATGTTGCAGTTGGGGGTTATTGAACACTCAGCCCCTGGGCATCGCCGGTAGTCCTGGTTCCCAAGAAAGATGGTACCACCCGGTTCTGTGTGGACTACCGGAGGTTGAACGACAAAACTGTGTCGGACGCCTACCCGATGCCTCGGATAGACGAACTGCTTGATAGGATGGCCAGGGGTCAGTATCTCACTACCATAGATTTGTGTAAGGGATACTGGCAAATTCCACTAGCCGAGGACGCCATTCCTAAGTCGGCGTTTGTCACCCCGTTTGGCTTGTACCAATTTCGAGTCATGCCATTCGGGATGAAGAACGCCCCCGCGACATTCCAGCGGATGGTGGATCGGCTACTGGACGGGTTCCAGGACTATGCGTGTGCATATCTGGACGATATTGCCATCTACAGTCAGACCTGGTCAGAACACCTACAACACATAGGGGCAGTAATAGATCGGATCCGAGAGGCAGGGCTTACCTTGAAACCCAGCAAATGCCACATAGGGATGGCAGAGGTCCAGTACTTAGGACACCGGGTTGGTAGCGGGCAGCAGAAGCCTGAGCCCGCAAAGATTGAAGCTGTAGCCCAGTGGCCTACCCCTAGGACCAAAACCCAAGTCCTGGCTTTCCTCGGTACCGCAGGGTATTACAGAAAATTTGTGCCCAACTACAGTGCCCTGGCCAAACCCCTGACTGATTTGACGAAGAAAAACTTGCCCCGGCAGGTCGTCTGGGCCCCAGAGTGTGAACAGGCATTCAACCAGCTGAAGACGGCTCTGACCAATGCCCCTGTACTGGCTGCTCCTGATCCAACTAAACGTTTTCTTGTTCACACAGATGCCTCAATGTTTGGATTGGGAGCAGTACTGAGCCAGGTCGGAGCCGATGGCGGAGAACACCCCGTAGCATACTTGAGTCGGAAACTGTTACCCCGAGAGGTGAGCTACGCCGCCATAGAAAAGGAATGCCTGGCCGTGGTGTGGGCCCTGAAAAAGCTACAGCCGTATCTCTATAGGCAACCCTTTTCTTTGCTCACAGATCACAACCCGTTGGTGTGGCTAAACCGTGTGGCTGGAGACAATGCCAGGCTGCTGCGCTGGAGTTTGGCGCTGCAGCCCTTTGACTTTACAATTCACTACCGCCCAGGGAAACAAAACGGTAATGCCGACGGGTTGTCCAGACAAACAGACCTTGAGAAATGATCTGTGAGCACTCCTCCGGACATCCCCAAGCCGATCCGTTGGGATCAGACTGTGTATGCCGGCTTGGTTCTGGAGGAGCATTGTGGCAAACCTAGCCACTTGGACAATAACTAGAGACTGTGCCTTTAAGGGTTGCCTACAGGTCTGGAGAGATATGCGGTTTATTCTTATGTACGTGCGTGATGTATTTCTGTGGAGACTGTAATTACCTGTGTCGCCGACTGCCAATGGCGGTTTGTATGGGGATTCTCGTTCGTTTCACGAACGGCACTTTGGAGGGCCGTTCGTGAAGCGAACGCGATACCCCCTAATAGCCCACACACTTAGAGGCGTGTGGCGCTAGTTAACCGATTGCAACAATGTTGCAATCAGTAATTAGAGGCTCTCCTGGGTGGCCGTCGTTCGACTACCGACCATGCGGCGGTCGGCCATCTTGGATCCCTTGTTCTTCAGCGGGTCCGTGTTGTCGAACGCATAGCATTACCAATAGTTATTCGACGGCACGAACACCGCTGAGCCTCCAGGACGTTCGGGAGTTTCAGGACCAGGTTCACTAAAAGTAATCGGTTCTTTTCATGTGTTTTGAAAGAAATGTGTTTTCTGTGCGGCGTTCGGTTATTTTAGCTGGGATCTGAGCGGCAATCTCACGAACGATGCGCCCAGACCCCAGCTATCTACCGAACGTCCATTCGTGTAAATCTACCGTGTATTTTAAAAGTTATAGATTTTTGTATGAATTGCCGGTTCTACTGCACGAGGGGATAATCCCCTTAACGGTGCATTCTGGGAGGATGATCCCTCTCGTGCAGCAGTGCCTGATGGGAGAAATATGTTGTACTGTAAGTCCCCCATGTAGTCCCCTCTGGGAGTGGCCCTGGGGAGGGACTCAGGAAACCCCTTGCATGGGGACTTGTATAAATTGTGGTGCCGATTAAAGGATTTCAGTTGACTCCCAAAACTGTGTCTCGTCCGGTTATTGGGAGGTTGGGGATATTGCCTTGTTGTTTTCAGCGTTTGACTGTGGATTCGTTTCTGGACCAGCGGAATTCGAGGATTTATTATTGGCGTTCCGCTACAGTCTTGTTCCGTGTCACCGTCTGTGCTGTGAAGGTGTCTGGAATCGCGTCTGTTGCGTTGTGTTGTGCCCCCCTTTGCTAAGTGTCGAATTTTTAGTCGTTTGGCTGTGTGGCGTCTTTTATGAACTACTTTGGGGGTCCTGTTATGTGGTAACTTGGTTAAGCTAGTTTTAATTAGGATTACATAATGTACCTTGTCGCACATCTATTGCAATTGTGTGTCCTGCATAGGCATGAGTCGGCGAGTGGTCATGTGTTCCATGTGTAATGACTCTCATCAAGTGAAGGTTGGGATTATGATCTGTGAGAGGGGGTGATTCCAGGACCCGCCGCCCAGCCATCCCTCCCACTTATGTATTAGTGTACCTCTTATCTACCTGCTTGATATGAGAACCAGGACCGCCACGTCTCCTCGTGTCGTGTCGAACGCCCCGCAAGGGACGCCTGTAGCGCTTCTGCTGCCTGTATGTCTCTGACCCTTTGTAGCCATTCCTCTGTGGAGGGGATTTTTGTCCTCTTCCAATAGACTGGGATTAGGGATTTGGCAGCATTCAGTAAGTGGCGTAGGATTGATCTCTTATATCCGGGAATAGATTGTGATGTGATGTGTAGTAGGACTAATTCCCGAGACCACTCCGTATCATCCCCTAGGATCGTTTTTATTTCTGAATGGATACGGCTCCAATATTCCGTAATGACTCGACATTCCCACCACAGGTGCAGTAGGGTGCCTCTCGCCTCTTGACATCTCCAGCAGGTTGGGGATGTTTCCGGGAAGATCTTCTGTAGCGCAGCCGGTGTCCTATACCACATGGAGATCAATTTATAATTGACCTCCTGATAATAGGAGCTATGGTCAGAGTAAGGAGAGGAAAGGCCTTATG